>JAGFPH010001227.1:154787-212695 GCA_018207615.1 Philaenus spumarius | reverse complement strand
ATATTGTGCAAATCTGCCAAAGGACCAAGAATGAATGTCATGGAAGAGTACCACATATACAAAGCCAATATAGCTGACCCCACGTTATTGTTGAATGAGAAAACCCACTTCCAGTCTAACGCAATTTTCGATATCATCGTAAGTTCTGAACTCTCCCCCTCCACAACTGTACTCCGACCTCCATCGTAGTAGTGTCGTGAACATTGACCGGTGTACACGTGTACAGCTCACTTAATAAATGAATGTAACTGTACTATTTGTGTTGTTTGTGCGTGTGTTTTTTAAATATGTTAGTGTTTTTTAAGTGTTTTTAAATGTTTTTACGTTTTTTGACGAGCATTGTGTATATGCCATACAAAATCAGATTTGATAATGCCTGAACAATAGGCGAAACGCGTCATCAGTAACCGTGAAAAAAAAGGACTGCGAGCAGAAACGCCGAAAAAGGTATTTATATAGTATATATAATATTCCAGTCCAGTAAGGCAAACGCAAACATATCATGAATACAGCCAGCTACGCTAAACTTGCCTACAAATTCAAAAACGAAAACTTAAAACTGCAGAACACTATTCGTAACATCAAATTTAACAAAATGTGTAAAAAGCACAACATTTTGCCGAGGTACATTCAAATTAACATCAAATCGAACACAAAAGCTGCCCTGAAAGCTAAATCGTCAGCTGAAAAAATCTGGTTAAACGCTGAGATAAAACAGCTTTATTGCAAAAAACAATATTTAAACGAGGAAATTTATAACGTACACTTGGAGCTTGCCAAAACCCTATCTAAATTGGAACTTGACCTGTTAATTGATTCAGTAAAGAAATTTGTATTAACATAGACAACCGAAAGGAACAAAGCCATTTCAATGAAGTTCAATAATTTATTAAACAAAAAGATAAACAATGATAACAAAACTCGCAACCAATTCATGAATGCCCATACATTCTATCCTAGATTAATAAATGAATCTGGTATAACGTTTGATAAGCAAGAAACAGAATTACTTAGTAAGGGACTTAATTATAATCTTAGACCTAGACAAATAAACATCAAACAGACTTTGATCAGCTTCGAGACTGCAATACAAAGATTGCCTCAAAACAAACAAAACCTAACCAGATGTTTGATCAGTGATCAATCTGTGAAACGAAATATCGAGCACACCAAAACAAGCAATCACAACCTGTTTAATGATTACCGTATAGCCAATAACATCGCTAATAAACTCACTGCGCACAACGCTATAATAACTAAGGCTGATAAGGGAAACACTGTTGTTGTAATGACCCAACGCGACTACAATCTTAAAACTGAAAATTTTTTAAAAGAAAATGACATAACCATCCTAAAATCTGACCCTACAGTTAGATTCAATAATGAAATAAAGGGTGTCATAAATTCGGTTAATCATATTCTTGACAAAAAACAGAAAAGATATATAAAAATGATTAACCCTACTGCCCCGAAATTGCGTTCCTTACCGAAATTACATAAAACCGGCCAACCAATCAGACCCTTGGTAAATTTTACTAGTGCTCCAACATATAAATTATCCAAAACTTTGGACAAAATAATAAGAAATAGTTTCACCTTTGAGCAAAAACTACTCTTTAATAAACAACTTAGACCTCATCCATAAACTACAGAATGTAAAAATAGATTCGAATGCTACTCTTGTATCGTTTGACATAACCAATCTATACACCAATGTCCCAATAACCGAAACTTTGGAAATCTTAAAGAACAATATAAAAGAGCACAACACCATGGACCCCGAGGCGTTAGTTGAACTCTTAACCCTACTGACAAATTGTTTGAACCAAAATTATTTTGAATTCAACAACAAACACTACATCCAAACTAAAGGACTGGCTATGGGTTCCCCATTATCTAGCATATTGGCTGAAATATTCCTCAATCACATTGAACGAAAATTCATCATGGACAAGTCCAACCCATATTACAATAACATCACCATATACCACAGATATGTCGATGACACCTTTTGCATCTTTAAAGGAACCAAAAGACAAATCGATATGTTCAAAAACTATTTAAATAAATTAAATCCATCCCTCAAGTTCACCAACGAAATAGAATCCAATAACAGTCTTAACTTCCTAGATATAACCATTTCCAAAGTAGATTCCAAACTAACCTTCAAAATCTACAGAAAACCCACCCAGACTGACCAAACCATACATGCTTCTTCTAACCACCCTCATAACCATAAAATATCAGCTTACAATAGCCTAGTACACACAGCGTTAAACGTGCCCATGTGCAAATCCGATTTCGACCATGAAATAAAAATAATTAAACAGATAGCAATAGCGAACGGATTTCATCATACTACAATAGACAAAATTATAAAAAGAAAACACAGGGAAAAAATAATAACTAAGGACAAACCAAAATATATAAGTATTGAATACCACGGGTTAATGGATGATGTTGCACAGAGAGTATTTCGCAAACAAGGATACACACTGGCTTATAGAACGAGTAATAATTTAAAAAAGGCACTCAGACCAAAACCCAAAATAAAATGCCCTTATAATGGAAGTGGGATTTATAATTTGACTTGTAATGATTGCGACATGCACTATATTGGACAAACTGGACGTGCATTCAAAACTCGGTTTAAGGAACACCTCCCGAGCAATAAATCTAACGCGGTCCACTCCAAATTTGCTGAACACCTACTGGAAACAGGGCACACATACACCAGCCTCCAGAATAACATGGAAATATTGTGCAAATCTGCCAAAGGACCAAGAATGAATGTCATGGAAGAGTACCACATATACAAAGCCAATATAGCTGACCCCACGTTATTGTTGAATGAGAAAACCCACTTCCAGTCTAACGCAATTTTCGATATCATCCTAAGTTCTGAACTCTCCCCCTCCACAACTGTACTCCGACCTCCATCGTAGTAGTGTCGTGAACATTGACCGGTGTACACGTGTACAGCTCACTTAATAAATGAATGTAACTGTACTATTTGTGTTGTTTGTGCTTGTGTTTTTTAAATATGTTAGTGTTTTTTAAGTGTTTTTAAATATTTTTACGTTTTTTGACGAGCATTGTGTATATGCCATACAAAATCAGATTTGATAATGCCTGAACAATAGGCGAAACGCGTCATCTGTAACCGTGACAAAAAAAAGGACTGCGAGCAGAAACGCCGAAAAGGGTATTTATATAGTATATAAAATTTGTTAGTTAAAAAAAATGTGTTTGTAATTTGTTGCATTTCGAAAGCAGTTAGTTTTATTAGGTTGGTTACTTTTTACAAATGCACTGTCATAATAGGTTATTCTATTTTCAAACATAGTATCACCATTAAGTCGTACTAGGTTTATAAACATGACCTTTAACTAGGCTAGGGTTATATGTAAAGTAGCATAACCTAAATCTTGCTGTCCATTAACATTTTTAGAAGTTTTAGCATCTATCTACACTGTTGTGAACGAGAAGCCAAGAAATTTGATAGATATTATCACTTTTTATAGGTACATTGGAGCATGGATGGCCAGTTTATAATTATGAGTTTTATCATTGACTAATAATATTATCCAGAAGTTTTGGTACCCCTTACTTACTAAACAGGTTAGATTGAAAGAGTGTTGGGAGTACCCCTAATAAATCCCAAACATCCTTATATACCAAAAAATGTAATACCAAAAATTCTTAAAAATAGGCTACCACAAAACATTCTTAATATATATATATATAAAATTCCCCCAGAAAATTAAAATTCACCTAAATATCCCACCAAAAATAGTTAAAATATACCTACAAATTACAAAATAAACGGTAGTACCTGAAAAAGGCACATACTTTCTCACAAACATATTTAAATTATTAAACAGATTCACTATTACTTCATAATAATTGTATTAAAGTAGAAGAGGGTAAACTACTAAAGCAGGTAAAGGATGTTCTAGCAGACCAATCTGAAAGCCAGGTAATAAGGTCTATACTAGGAACTATAATAAACATCTTGTAGTTATAACGACAATATTGTCGGTATTAGAAACACCGTGAAAACAAAGCTACATCGCTCAAGAAATGATTCTGTTTTATATAAATTGAATGTAAAGATAATAACTTTCGACATATTTAAACGTTTTAAACATCAACCATGAAAGATGCGTATACCATATTCATTTAATATTTCTATCTCATCTAATTCCAAAAATAAATATGGAGTTTTTGATTGTAACAAACAAAATGGCGGATGGACGGGAAACTTTCCGATCCTACGTTTGTATACAAAGCTTTTCCTCACTTTTCCTTGAGTCACTTAATTGCTCGCAAATATATTAAGTGCGTTAGTATTGTGACAATCATTTCTACTTCCTGCTGACGGAATAATGTTTCATTTATATATTGAATTATAGTAAGAGAATTTAATCGCATTTTCCTTGTAAAACAGCCACAATGATAAGCTAATAGAGATTTCAATTTGCGAAAACAAATAAGAACGGTTTACACAAAGCATTCATTATATTAGCTTTCCCAGATTAGAGTACCTGCATTATCGTTAGGGCGAGTTTGATCCTATTAGTGGTTTGTTATGTAAGTTTAATTTTTAAAATATTTGGATTTGTAAATTTTTTTCAATCATTAGTCTACAAAAAAGGGTACCTACTTATTATTTTTGTTAGAAAGGGTTCAATTACGAGTTAAAATTTGTTCAGTAGGTTTTGTTATTAGAATCTCGCACTTTAATGGAAAAAACAAACAACAACATAGATGTAAATCATTCTATCGGAATATAATCTCAAAATATATTTTAATAACAATTTTGGGAGCAAAAGTTCGGTAAATACGTTCGGGAGAAAATAAACATGATATAATATTGCCAAACCGTCATTTCGTTTGAAAGGGAGGTTGTTATTCCAATGTATCAATTTAAAAAATAAACGGTACCAGCAACTGGCACATACTTTCTCACAAACATATTTAAATTATTAAACAGATTCACTGTAACTACATTAAAGTAGCAGAGTAACTAATACGTATTATTATTATTAGCTGAGAGAAAACTATTCGATCGATTTCGAACAAATTTGTCAATTAGGCCTGTGTGTAGATGCACGAAAAAGGTTTTGAAATTTTTTGAAAAACAACCCCATTTTTTGCCAAAAAAACCCCAAAAATCAGTTATTATTATTATTAGCTAAACGAGAATTTTTAGAAAGATGCGGTTTATTGCATATGGTAGGGTACATTAAGGGCTAAAAATAAGCCAAATTTGATCAAAATTGTCAGAGGCATTTTTTATAAAAAAATAATAACTGATTTTTTAGGGGTTTTTTTGCCAAAAAGGGGTTGTTTTACAAAATTGTTCAAAACCTTTTTTCGTGCATCTATGCAGGCCTAATTATTGACATGTTTGGTGCAAATTTGTTCAAATATCTATAGAATAGTTTTCTCCCTAGCTTTGTATACATACAGACAGACATTTTGTAAAACAAACTTTTTTGGACTTAGGGGGTCCCAAAACTGATATTTACACAAAAATATCAACATCGATTTTTTTGCGATCACTATACTTTCTTTATACTATAGTGAGAAAGAAACAAATATAAATATACACCCAAAATGTATTAAAATACATCTAGACATCTCCTCAATCTTGAAAATAGACCCACAAAATTCCGATAAACCCCTCAAATCTTAAAAATACAATAAAAATAATTAAAATATAAATAGAATCCCCAAAACTTCACTTACACCCAAAATTCCCCAAAATAAACCCAAATAATCTACAATTAAACCAAATAAATTGTCAATACGCAACTTGTTCTATGAACTCCTGTTACCACCCCTGCCTGTATCCAATGGTTTAATAATTGTTAAGGTGCCTCTAGAAGTTTTAAAAATCTTGTATAAAATCAAACATGGGTTTTCTGCAAAACATGATATGCATTAAGGGTCAGCTGAAGTGGCGGCCATCTTGGATTTTTATCTCATAAGAGCAATGTTAAATTTCAAACCATTTATTTCGTTTACTTTTTATCATAAAATTGTTTGCAAGGTCTCATTTTAAGCACAGTCACAATACGCATCCGTCTTGCAATTTACATTTTTTTTAAATGCTTTTGATTTGTTATGTAATTGACATTTTGTAAGTACAAAGTTTGAATTTTTTCCTAACACAATAAATATTAATAATGAAAAATAATTTGCAAGCCGGATCCGAAGTTTTTATAAAGACTATTCAGTTTTTTTTCAACACTCAATTACAAACGATAGACTTATAATATGGTTTGAAATGAGGCAATGTCAAAGCGTTCAGCTGCAAGAAATTGCACTGTTCAGGTAGGGATGCAGTGAGAAGCGGTTGCGTTTCCGGTTGCTTTCTCGTTTACTGGAGCAGACCCTTAATAAACATAAACATTTAAAATAATTTTAGTAAAAACTTACTGTAATACATCCAATCAGCAATTGGTGAGATAGCGATTCCGCATTTGAAATATTTTTGTTGCGAACCTAGAACCATAGATGTAACGTAGCCACCGTAACCCCAGCCCCATACTGCTACTCTGGTACGATCCAAGTACTTACTTAGCTCACTGTTGTCTAATAAAAACCTGCAACAATCAAACATAACATAATAAACAAAATTACAACTCAATACCTATAAGAAGTCATTGATCTAAAACCTACGTTCCATCTATAAGCCTACTATATTATAAACAAAGTTTGTTGTAATACGATTGAATGCTTTTTACTTTCTCCACCCTATACGTAGTATATGGAGAAAGTATTGTTTTCGTAAAAATGTTCGAATTTGAATTTTCAGTTGAATTATCTGTTTTGGTGCTCCCAGAACCCAAAAAATTGTTTAGTGCAATTAACTATGTTGGTGCTCCCTGAACCCAAAAATATTTTTAGTGGAATTTTTTGTTTTGGTGCTCCCTGAACCCAAAAAAGTGTTTTTAGAGTGGTGTCTGTCTGTCAGTCTGTCTGTATGTATACACGACCAGAGAGGACACTATTGGTCCGATTTTCATGAAATTTGGTATGTAGGTACTAAACCCTAATAACTCCAGTCGTTTTTTCATTTTTTTGAATTTTTAATTTTTAAGGGTAATTTACCCCTAAAAACCCATAAAAAACGACAAAAATGCAAATTTCTCAAAAACGGCTCTAACTATTTTGATCAAATTTTCAGTATTTATAGTGCTTAAGATGCCAAACAAAATGACACCACCCGCTTTTATCAAAACTTCGGCGTTTTATAATTATGGGGAAATGTTTAAAAATAAACAAGTTTGTGTTGTCAATCTAGCATCGCGGCGGCGGCCGCACGGGGTAGCACCACGGTAGCGAGCACGGCCAGTAATTCAAAGGTCGCGCGATCGAATCCTGCCTGGGACAATAATTTTTTTATACGATTGACGTAGGTAGAATATTATTTTTTTGTTTTGTTCTAAAAAGTAGTAAAAAATAAAATGATTAAAAACAATATTATTTTGACTACAGTAAGTTGGGAGAAAGTTTGTGTCAGTTAACTGATACCGTTTATTTTATTTATAACATAGGTTATTAAATTATGGTGAAACTTTTACTGAATAAAATAATCTTTTTTTATGACCTTAAAGCCGGCCGCACACTTATCCAGCAAAGCTGCTTTAAGCAAAAACGTTTTTGTTTCAAGAGAAAACATTCTGCTTAAAGTAGAAACATTTTTGTTTAGGCCGAGTGTTTACATATCCAGCAAAACTGATTTAAACAAAACGTTTTTGCTTAAAGCAGTTTTGCTGGATAAGTGTGCGGCCGGCCTTAGATGTAATTAACAGAAACGCGTTATTTTTAAATGGTGTCGTGTGTGTGTATCTACATATATGATGGATTGTGTAAACAATTTGTACAGCAGTTCTTCATCGGGAGTTTGGTGCAAAGATTGGAATTGAATGGTCAACCTTATTTTAACGCAGTCTCGAGGTTATGAAGCTCCGGGTTTTACTGAACTGATTAACTATACATTATTTGACTAAACTCTCTATCTGAAATTAATACCAATAGCCTACATTAATTTATATGTAAATAACCAAGTGATAAAACAACAAATACAAAAGCTTAATGGGAACTGTTAGGTCTATAACCACACATAACATTTTAAAAACATTGGGTGTGCTTAAGACCACACGTTGGAAGTGATAACTTCTATGACCGATATATATTTAAAAAAAATTTTATCAGTATTAATATTAAAGGAGAATAAAGGTCAACAAATTACAAAGTCAATATATTGTCAAAAATATTATATCATACTGTATTTTGAAATCGCATAATTATACTATTATAATATAATAATATAGTAATTATAATATAGTAATATTATTATAATTATAATATTATTATGTAATAATATTATAATTGTAATAAGTATGCGAAAAATAGTGATCATTATAATGTAAGCAGAATTTTTTTAGTGACTAATGATTTTGAGTGAGGTATTATAAATAATTATATATATAATAAAACTAATGAGTTGTGTTTTCATTGTTGCGTGGTTGGTGCGCGAACAACTACTAACTTGCCACAGACACGGCTCAATTGCAACTGAAAATTTCTTTAAGTCTTTCAAAACACCGACAGGAGATGGATTGCGACGGACGGTTGCAGCAACCGCTCGTTGGAGGTGTGTCTGCCTGTACAAACGGGTGCAACATACTAGTGTATAGTAGCCTGGTTTAAACTTATTCAGCTGGTATGCACAATTTTGTTAAAAGATAAATTCCTTTGGTCTATTTTGAACGCTGTACTTTTTCATTACTGATATATTTTCATGATACAAAAATATGAACAAATTTTCACGTTTCCAACTTATCCTGATGGCGCTATTTAATTTTAATGAGCAAGTAACGAAATGAGCATAAAACCTTTACTGCAGCTTTAGATGGATGTTGTTTGTCGAAATTTCATGTCTCCTATGTTCATGTAAATGATGTTATGACCGTAGTAAAATAGTTTGAGTTATTGTTTCGTGTAACACATCGGCTAGTGCTACACGCGATGCTTTGAAAATATGTTTAAACTTTGCTGAATTAATCTAAAACATCGGCTAGATATATGTAAAAAAAGAAGAGATTTCTCAGGGGTTTACACATTGTAAGAACGGGAGTAGCGATCCCGAGGTTCCTTAGCTGGATCTTAACTTTTCTTCAAAATAGTTTGGGCTGGATCAATATTTTTTGTCTTCTTTTGAGTTCCTTGACCAACTCTTTTCCTATCTCGATGCTATCGGAGTAGTGAAAGACTAGTTGTAATATCTATATATATATAAAAGCGAAATACCACTCACTGACTCACTCATCACGATTTCTCAAAAACTACCGAACGGATTGGAATGAAATTTGGTATGTAGCTTCCTTTAGGGGTATAAGTATTCAATAAAAAAGGGTTTTAAAAAATTGGAAATTTTAAGGGGATTTTGGGGGGTAAAAATTACTAAATCACAATTTCTCAAAAATTACCATGTAACAGGGCCCTTTACAGCCCTGTGACAAGTTGTAATTATGTAATTATTGTTGTTATCGTTGTTATTTTATTGTGAATTGTCTGCAGTGTGTGTAAATTAAAAGTTTAATTTCATAGCTGTGTGCGATCGTATGAGCATTATGCGAATGCTCTTTGTTATCCAGGCGATGATAACCACTTAGGTTTTTCGCCTTAAAAAAAAATTACCGAACAGATTGGAATGAAATTTGGTATGTAGCTTCCTCTAGGGCCATAGGTGCTCGCTAAGAAAGGGTTTCAAAAAATTCGAAATTTTAGGGAGTGTTTGGGATGATCAAAGTTATTAAAAAACAATTTCTTCAAAACTACAGAACGGATTCGAATGCAATTTGGTATGTAGCTTCCTCTAGAGCCATAGGTGTTCACTAAAAAAGGGTTTTAAAAAATTGCAAATTTTAGGGGGGTTTGGGGGTAAAAACTACTAAATCACAATTTCTCCAAAATTACTGAACAGATTGGAATGACATTTGGTATATAGCTTCCTCAAGGGCCATAGGCGCTCGCTAAGAAAGGGTTTAAAAAAATTCGAAATTTTAGGGAGGGTTTGGGGGGATCAAAATTATTAAATCACGATTTCTTCTAAACTACCGACCGAATTGGAATGAAATTTGGTATGTAGCTTCCTCTAGGGCCATAGGTGCTCACTAAGAAAGGGTGTGAAAAATTTCTAAATTTTAGGAGGGGTTTGGGGTTATCAAAGTTAATAAAATCATAATTTCAGATATTTTATTATTATGACAATAGTGCTTTTATTATTTAAGATCTATATATATATAAGCTAAATACCACTCACTGACTGAACACTTAAAAAGAATACAATTATGTTAAAAAGACTGAAAATACCAAACACCATGGGCAACGCCGTACGGGTCAGCTAGTCCTGTTATATAAGCGAACGTATAGTTAATATATATTCTATAAAGGGGCCTGAAAAACTCTGAGTGGGTTGTTAGGTTATGTGGTTGACGTTTCTAAGCATTTTCAGAATTAAGTTTATATTGACGGTTTCCTTTACCTTATTTTGATCGCTTTGATCAACCCGAAGTTAAAATATTTTGTTAGTAATTCCCATATGTACGGTAAAAAATCTCTTGATATTGTTTTAAGAATCAGAATGCACATTACTTAGCCATGGTTTTAGAATGCACAGGTCAAATCACGTTTAAAAACCAAATTCTTCGCCTTCAGTGTACAGTATTACAATATTCTTATTTTTAATAAACTTACCTGAGAACTGTGATCTGGTCTTGAACTTCTATTCCTCCAAGTTTTCTAGAAAGTTTACCCTGACCTTTAGACCCTCTCACGTCAAGTTTTACATAGACAACATCATTTTTACTCGACATGTACATTCCCCAGTCGACGCTGAACTTCTCTGTGACGGAGTTACTTCCAGGACGTCCGTTCCTATAAGTACAACATCACCTCATTGTAAAATCAACTTTTAAAGGCAAAAGGGCTTAAGTCAGAAATTGTTAACTTTACACTAGAAGCAATCAAAGTTTTGACAAACTCATGGCTTGCATTGCAGTATATATTTTAACAGCGAGATGAGAAGGGGCAATACGGTAGCAGGTAACTAATGTGTTGTTTTGTCGTCTGTTTTTCTTAAGGCAAGCCATAGCTGAGTGGATAACGATCCTGATCCGAAGATACCGGGATCGAATTTCGGCTAGACTAGGTAAATTTTCATATCTGTGGTTTGAGTGTAGGAGGGCGGAAGTAAAGCAAACGTTGGTTGGCTAGCTTCCAAGATGACGGGAAATGACTAGTTACCTGGTATCCGGCTTAAAAGTAGGCAAAATATCCCAAGCCGGAGACCAGATATCTAGTCATATCCCGTCAGCTTGGAAGCGAGCCAACCACCGTTTGCTTTACTTCCGCCTTCCTTCTTTCAAACCACAGGTATGATTAGACATTTGGTCTCCCTAGCCTAGATTCGAACCCGGCATCTTCTGATCAGGAAGGCACAACATTATCCACTAGGTTTAGCTTGATTAAAGAAAACTGACAAATTAACAATACTTCAGTTACTTAACTATCGGTTTAAATATTACGTGTAAAGGAAAAGATAGTTTATCAGCACCATCTAGGAGCGGTTACAACAAGTTTGCTCGGTTCTTATTAAGTGAGTCTGTATGGTTTGTATTCGTGAGACGTTTATAATAGCACAAACGTATATATACGGACGTGCCACTGAAAAGGTTAATAAGATACAGTAGAACTCCAATTATCCGGACTCCAATTATCCGGATCGCCAATTATCCGGATCAGATTTGAATAAGAACATAAGTCAAACGGATGCGAGACTTGGCGGCGCGGAATCGATTTAAGGTAGCAAAACAGCTGACTCTGCCTGGTATGTTAAAAAAATAATGTACATTACAGTGATTTAGTATTGTTTGTACATATTACGTAATGAAAACATTGTCACTGATATTGTTTTTTCATAATAAATACCGTAAATGTTCTCTATTGTGTATTGTTTACGTTTATGTCCTAAAAACGGCCTTTTTCAAGAAAAATCCAATTATACGGATTTTTGATTATTCGGATCGGGTCCGGTAACAATTAATCCGGATAATTGGAGTTCTACTGTATTTATGTACATATATTTAAAAAAAAAAGACTAAAATTTGTGTTTTTTTTAACTTTGACTTCTTTACAATTGAAGTTTGACCGCGTAACCATAGAAATCACAAACAATATATATTTTATTCGTACAATAAAGTTAATAATTTCTGACTTAAGCTCTTTTGCCCTAACTTCAAAGAAATAAGAATTGTAACTTTTTAAATAAGATTATTGCCCACATCAATTAAGGGGAAGTAAACTTTGCTATAAAATCTATAATTTCTGTGATGCCAATGGTAAGATCACTTGGTATAGGTCAAAACATACTGTACATACTGTAAAGGTATCTAAAAATACTTACACTTCTACAAGAATGGGATAAGCAGCGTCCCTAAGTTCCACTCGCCAACTGGGGGGCATCAAAAGTTGAACTTGCGCTTTGTACTTTTGCGGTAAAGGCACCTCAAACGTCTTCGGTTTAGGCAACGCCAGTTTCTTCATCTTCGTCTCGCAATATTCTTTCATACTAAACAAAGTCTTGACCATGCTATGGTTTGTGGTTAGGTGAACGCTGCCTAATGGGATTCCAGGGCCTTCACATATCAAAACGTAATGTGTTAACCCATCTTTTTCTGAAAGAACAAAATGTACGCTTATTGTAGAATTACATTTGTGAGAAAATAATTAATTTTTCGTTAGATACAAATATATGATGGAGACTACTGGCATTTATAGTTCCAAGCCGTTGTCGAATATATCGCTAGCATCTCAAATCATCGCCATTTTAAATAGGCTTCAAATTCCGTATTGTTCTATTTAATGTCTTTGTGTGTTTAATACATTTATGAAGTAACTAATCCGCATTTATTAAAATAATTATAATTAATGAAAAAACGTTACTATGAGTTAAAAGGCGCCACGTTTTGGCTAAAAATACATGATATATGTGTGATGACTTTTAACCATATTTTTAACACTCTTTTATTAGCTTGGTATATATATCTATGGATCTATGTAACGGAATCTTTGAACGTGATTTTCACCCCCTTCAAGACGTCGGATTGGTTTGAAAATTTGCACACTTATCAAGGACCGATGACAATGCCATAGTTTAAATAGTTTGTCCCATTATCCTTGCCAGGACCCTCAGTATTATTACAAGTTTATATTAGCTTGACCTGTATGTAACGGAATCTTTCAACGTACTTTTCACCAACTTAAAGACGTCTGATTAACTTGAAAATTTGCACACGTGTCAAGGACTGATGACAATACAATAATTTACGTACAACCCCCACCCCTGCTAAATTTTACATAACATTTTTTAAATAAACTTGTTGAACTTCCCGTCCAATAGTCCAATTTCACACGTCCAACGACGGCCGTTTCGGCTATTCAGCCATTATCAAGTTAGGATCATTGTCCTTCGTCATTAATAAAAATAAAAACACATAGTAAACTTAAAAACACTTACACACACGAGTCCACAATTACAAAATACACGGACAATTACATTGGACTATTGGACGGTAAGTTCAACAAGTTTATTTAATAAACAATAGTCGGTATGGCGAGCATAAACAATAAACATTTTTTAAATCTATTGTCACACATACGATATACAAACAATTGAGTCTCTTGATTACAATTACTTTTGATTCCGTCTTGAGACTAAAAAATAAGAAAATAAATTATAGTTTAAAAAACTAAAAAAAGCACGCTTTAATAGCAAACCGAATTAAAAAGTATAAAATAATTATACAAAATCGTGGGGTGCGTTTTACTATATTTTTTTATAATAACTCTACTTTTATAAATAGCTACCAATGAAATATTTGTAACATTATGTGTCAATCACCCCACGCTTTTTTACAATTATTTTATACTTTTTAGTTCGGTTTGATATTAAAGCGTGTTATTTTAGTTTTTCAAA
Source organism: Philaenus spumarius (assembly GCA_018207615.1). NCBI lineage: Eukaryota > Metazoa > Arthropoda > Insecta > Hemiptera > Aphrophoridae > Philaenus > Philaenus spumarius. Next base: position 198,639 of record JAGFPH010001227.1, on the reverse strand, counting down.
CTATAATTTATTTAAAGAATTTTGAAGTTTGTTGTTTTTAAAATACTCCCTGAAATGCTAAATTACGATTCTCCACATCTGTTTCCTAAAGTACTGCAGCTAATTAAACAACAAGGTTAGTGTTTGATATTTTTATATAGCCTACTTTACAGGAAACCAAAGAAGATATACAAGTTATAAAAAATAACCTCTACCGTAACGGTTGTAATTTTATTTCACTGGTATCGCTCAACAATGAATATTTCATTCCATAAGGTCATTGTTGTTGGTTAGTTGTTAATATATTGAGAGTGTGACTTGTTACTATTATTAAAATCATTTAGATAGAACGTTTGGCACAGTTACGGTACTTAACTCAGGCAGTTCTAAGGTTTATTATTTATAAACCCTTAATTATGATGTACAATCACTAAAGGGTCTAGTCCACCAACCCAAGCGGCAAAAGCAAATGCAAACCGATTATTTTATACTCTGATATTTTCACTGATTGATTTGGATCAGGGTAGGCTTTAGGGGATAGAGGTGATTTGGGAGTTTTAGTTCAAAAAGAGCCACTTGGATAAGGATAAGGTGGAGGGGGGGGGGAATGGTCACCTGGATAATAACGCATGAGCAGTAGTTTTGATTATTAAGCGTCCTACACACGGTCAGTTTGGTGTGTCACTTCGGTGTGAACACTCCAAACTGACACACCAAACTGACACACCAAACTGACCGTGTGTATGCAAAATTGAAGCGAGTTCACACGAAAAAACTGAACTGATGGAATGATGAAAATTCATCATTTCGGCGTGACACACCGAACTGATGGCAGTCCGAAGTGAGCGTGTGTGTGGTCGCGTCACTTCAGTTGGTCACATCAGTCATCTGCGCATGCGCACAGATGCCAGTTGGATAACGCCTGAAATGTGCACGTGTCGGTCGTCGCGTCGTCGTCTGGGTGTGGCAAAGTGCTTTCCCAGACACTGTTTGTGTGCTGTAAGGCGTTCATGTTGCGTTATTGCTGTTCGCATGTTTGTATCTTGTTTCTTAATCATAGGAGAAACAAGAGATAATAAGTCCAAATATGTATCCTCGTCCATCCTCAAGTAATTGTGCCAGTCTTTTGGATGGAATCGCAGCTCATCCAAAATGTTAATATGTGAGAATTTAGCTCGTTTTGAAAGCCACTGCTTAACCCATATATTGCGATTGATTCTGCGCTTTCTTCTTTTAACTATAACAAATGCCACTGCACTACACAGAAACAATAATTCATCGACTGAAAACATGATCGAACACAGAGTGGTCTACACACGGTCAGTTAATAACGTAATAAACATGTATCATAAAACGTAAATAAACACACGTCCTTAACGCATATCCGTTCACGGCGGATTTTTACTCGTGGATGGCAGGTCGAACTGACACATAGAAGTGAGGGTGTGGAGGCGATTGTTGCGTTCAGTTAGAAGTGACAGAAATGAACACACCGAAGTGACACACCAAACTGACCGTGTGTAGGCCGCTTTATAGAGGCATATGGATCGGGGTAGGCTAGTGAGGATAACGGTGACTTGGATCCTATGCAGTTTGGTGAGAGTACTGATTATTAAAGAGGATAGGGGTAAGGTGGGGGGGGGGTAGTAGTCACCTGGATCCTAACGCATGCGCAGTAGTTTTGATTACTATAGAGGCACATGGATCGGGGTAGGCTGGTGGGAATAACGGTGACTTGGATCCTGGAGCATGCGTAGTAGACTCAAAGTTTTTACGCTAATAACAGGATACAATGAAGAGAAATAAATCGACTATATATTTACCATAAGGAGGAAGTGGATCAAGAAAGGCAGTAAAGTGACTGCAGTTTTTATAATGCTCTTTACTAGACCGAAGAAATATCCGTAGGTCGCACGTGAGGCACTGTGGTTCTACAGGTCGAATAGGATCGTCCGTCGCAGGATCTCGTACTACGTACAAGTGCCTTTGTCCAGGCTTGGATTCTTGAGTTCCCAAAAAGTACCTAAACAGGTAAAACACGTAATTACAACATATTATACTTTTATAATATTGTATTCTGTTTTTTGTACATTCAAAATATAACACAGGACGTTAGTTCAAGCATTAATCAGCAAGTACAACCCTAAATTAGAAAATTAGGACTCAGTCACATAATGAATGACATTCGAGTAAACCCAAGAGTAACTAATTAAAAAATAACGGGATGACTTGCCCAACCGGACCAAGCAAACACAGGTTTATTTAGATTAAACAACATATTCTTCATGTTGAGGAATTTAGAACAACGTAGGCTTTCCACTGTACGTTGATTTATTCCAGAAAGCCTTACAAAAAAAATATGAGCTTGTATTTTAAGCATATAAATAGCAAATGGTCCTAACCAACAATAATTAATTTACAAAATACAAGAAGTCGGCTAAATGTCAGTATGCAGTCTTTAACCTACATTTCCGATCTAAAAATAACGACCGAAACTAAACTAACTTAAGTTATCAGAAACAGGTCATAGTGTGTTTGAAATTCGTAAACTTATTGATACCACTACTTAAACTTTCCTAGCAAATCATTTTGTATGTTGACAATTTACTAGATTTTCACCAAAAAATCCATTTTCTAAACCAAATATTAAAATAGAATATAATTACTACATCGTATGAGTTTTACTAAGCCAGTACCTGGGCGACCGAGCATTACTCGGTATTTTTGTTAATTGTGTTTTTTTTTATAGGAAAATGTATGTAAATACAAATCAGGTAAGTACTGTTTTGTAGGCCTACTCATAACTCGCGAAATATTAGCACGGGTCAGCTGATTTCAAGCTTAAAACAATTATAACCTTTAAGACAAAAAAAAAAAAAAAAATTTATAGGAGACAGCTGATGGAAATATTATAGGAAACAGCTGATGTTTGTCATATGTATCCTATTGATTTTAAATTACATAACCCCAATGTTAAAAATTTTCAATTTTCAAATGAGTTTTTCAGAAAAATACGAGTTTTCCTGAGGTAGTGGTTTTCACCAATCGATTTTTTAGTCCCTAAAGCCTCTAATCCCAAAGTTTCAGCAAAATCCTTCCGCTGGATCTCGAGATTGCTCGTACAAACACACAAACAAACAGACATTGCTCGTATTAGAGTATAGGATTATTATTATCGGCCATTCAGATCTTGTGTTTGTTGGTACTCGGACAGTTTTAAAATAACTGCGAGTTCTTCAGTTAAAGGAAAGCGAGCTTCTGAATTATTTACTTTTGGTAGGTAGTCAATATTTTTAAATAGTTTAGGTAGAGTTGTATTCACAGAGTTTAAAAAAAAACTGTTTAGTGCCAGATTTAATCATTTTCAGAACGTTAACATTAAAGTTATACCCCAATAACTTTCGTTTGGTTCACTGCTCATACCTTGTTCAGCCGATGCTGAATTAGTCATGTAGATCAATTTAGTGATGGGACTATCGAATAGGAAATAAAGTATTCGAATAAGTATTCATTTGAAACTGTTCAAATAGTTTTCTATACAATATGATATGATAGGACAAGCAAGTCGGTGTTAATGATTTTATAGAAGGAAGTATTCGTTAAATATAATTCTTACATTCAAATATGCAATGAAAAGTAAAATAAAAAGTAAGTAAAAAATAAAGTATGCAATAAAATTTGTATTTTAAGGATTAATTTTTATTTTATAATATTTAAATATGCAGAGAAAAGTAAAATTTTTATTTTTTAAGGATACATTTTTATTTTATATATTCAAATATGCAGAGAAAAGTAACATTTTTATTTTAAGGATACATTTTTATTTTATACATTCAAATACAATATGCAGTGAAAAGCAAAATTTATATTTTATATATGTATTCAAATTTGCAGAGAAAAGTAAAATTTTTATTTTAAGGTTACATTTTTATTTTATTCATTCAAATACGCAGTTTTTATTTTTATTTTCAGGATATGTTTTTATTTTATACATTCAAATAGAATATGCGGTGAAAAGTAAAGTCATGATACACATTTTAAAGAAATAATGTTTTTAATAACTAAAAATAAAACAACAGAATCAACAAAACTCCCTTCACCGTCGTCACACAGCATCAAAAGTGCTTTCATTACTTCGTACTAAGATAAAGATGATTTGGTATGTTTAGATGCTACAGGATTTCGATAACTTGAAATGGCCGATATTATAGATTAGATGAAACAAGAAGTAAATGCTACAGATCAATGATAACGACCCAGGAAGTTTTTCCCACTTTGTTTGCAATTGAAAAGTATAAATTCTTGTATAATAATAAAGAATTTATTCCTTGCATATCATACATAATATCAGCACTAACACAATGCACATGCAACCATACATAAAAAGAAACAAAAATATATCTCAATAATAATAAAAATTTTCCACTTATAACTAAAACACAATAACATATACAATGAAAACCGTATCTATGTATAGTTTCGAATAGTGCCTTCTAACCACATAAATGCTCGAAGGTAGCAGAGGTTTTATATATATTCTATTTATATATAATAATTTTGTATTTTCCCAAACCTCGAATAGCTCCCTTCAAGAAACAGGTATTTTACATGACAATAATTAATCACATTCTGTAGGCGCAAAAGGTTCCACATAAAACAGTTACAAAACAAAATTTTAAACTTTTAGTCACACACTTTTATTCAACAATCTTTGCTTGTATCTTGTAATTTTCACCATTATAAAGTTTCATATTATTGGATGTATTTTTGTAAGTGTTCTAGTAAGAATGTGTATGCACAGCTACTGAATCCTAAATAGTGTTATAATATAACACAATATAATAATATTATCTAACCCTCCGGTTCCTCAAACACGACAAAGAAGCAATTGATATACTACAGTCGGGAGCACGAAATAAGGCGGGTGAGAATTTTTGCGCTGCTGCCAGATCGTGCCGCAGGGCAAGCGATTCTCGACCGCTCCTCGCTTTGCCAGTCCCATATCTGGCAACAGCGCAAGAATTCTCACCCGCCTTATTTCGTGCTCCCGACTGTAGACAGATAAACCGGTTCTAACTCATAATGGATACTTTTTTATCTTAGTCAGAATAATCCTTAGGGAGTGGGTGTGTTGTTTGTTTACATTCAAGAAAAAACTTGTTTACATTGTTAATCAAATAAGTATCCAAAACTGACCTTCGTTTTTCGACTTTTACCATTGTTTTCACCCACTGTGCGTGTTTACCACAACAATAAGTTACCGAGGAGAGGAGATAACATAACAACTCTATCTCTTATAGGAAAACAAAATTAAATTTAAAATTGCTGTCTTGGAAACTATTTAGGATACAGTAATGGTTCAAAATATGAGAACATTCCTTTTCAGACGCCACGTCGAATATGCCTTAAGATGAAACCTGTTTAGCCTATTAAACAAATTAGTCTATGTTTCCTGAACGAATATGCTCAAAACCACAATAAGTGATGTAATTAAAATTCGATGAGTTATATTGCAAGAAATATTTCCCTTATAGCACAAGTAACTCACACGTTGTGGTTGACAAAATCCCACGCCAGTATTCTGGTCACTTCGTATCGTCCATGGGTTATGACGGCAGTATGTTGTTGGGTTAAGGTTATATGTTTAATGTGGGTGAACCGATCTTGATCACCTTCCCGTACTGCTGCTAAGAGTAAAAAACTATCACCATCTTTGGAGAATACAGGATGCGGCTGAACGTCTAACCACGAGTCATCTGCCGCACGCTCAGCATGGGTCTGGAACATCAAATTATCATCACTATAATGATATTAAATTTATACCACACGATTTGCAACCTTATCGTGCTAGTCGTAAATCTGGTATTAACCATAATATATATATAAAAAAAACAAAACAGGTTGTGTTAAATAATTGACGATACATGATATTAAGTTATGATTAAAATTTAAATTAATTATAGAGTCACAAAAATTAAAATTAAAACGGGAATAAATTATAGTTCACTCCATTTGTACATTAATAATTAAAATATTTATAAGATCTATAAATATTACAAATGTAATCATATCCACAAATTATAGTCATCCATTGACAGATATATTCATTCATTTATTATGTTTTAACATTGGATATGAAACAAGCTACAAAAATTTACTTTCGAGATTTTTCTTAAAAAATTACGATTCTTTAATAATTTTCATTAAAGTTTTTTTTAAATGGTTACCATTTTAAAACGAATCATTGAAACAAGTTAATTATTTACGCATGCTCATTAGGGGCAGAGTTTTGCGGCAATGACAGGAATTTCCGTTTACAGGATGTCCCACGGAGAAAATAGTACTGCTGGTTCCGCAGGTGAAACCAATGGAAACAGCTCATATAATAAAACTTCTTTCATCTGCTATCCGCCATTTTGATTTTGTACTAAATAATGCATATCGCGAGAACGACTCAACCGATTGTGTTGAAAATTTCAACCGATAATAATTTCAAATATTAAGGTAGGTAATGTAATACACAATTGAAAAGCTTTTTAAAAGAGAAACACAACGGCGCTAACTAGAGCTTAATATCTTACTTCGTTTCAAAGTAATGGACACACAACCTACTTATTCGTAATAATATTAACAAATTAATAAGCTGCTTTGATGTTACGATAACAATATCATTTTCCAGATCTTTGATTGTCCATTACTTTGAAACGAAGCAAAATACTAAGCTGTAGTTTGCGCCATTCTGTTTCTCTTTTAATAAGCTTTTCAATGATATATTACACGGCCTACCTTTATATTTGAAATTTTTACCCCTTACCCCCTCAAGCCCCCCAAAATCATAAGGGTTTAGATATGTCAAAAAAGGTGTCCTGTTATGCAACACAAGAAAATAATAAAGGATACAAATTATACAGTATCAGCATAATAACAACCAAGCAAACTTGTTAAAACCACTCCTAGATGGTGCTGATAGAGGTACATATTATACTTGCACAATCATGTCATACTCATAGAGAAAGAGATAGTAAAGTGACTGCAGTGTTGTTTATTTAAAAACTTAAGATTTTTTTTGAAGGTGAGTCTTAGCCGAGTGGATAGCGTGGTTTCTTCCTGATCAGAAGATGCCGGGTTCGAGTCTCGGCTAGAGACCAGGTAGCTTTTCATGTCTGTTATTTGAGGGTAGGATGGTGGAAGTAAAGCAAACGGTGGTTGGCACGCTTCCAAGCTGACGGGATATGACTAATTACCTGGTCTCAGGCTTTTGTTTTTTTTAAGCAATGTTACTTAAAAACTTTGCTGAACTTTTCAGTAAAGAAAGTTCAGAATATTACCCTAATAACATAAAATGATAGATATATTTGTGTCGTATGTATATGTGTTAGTACAATATGTAAAAAAGTGAAAATAACAAAAATAGTGACTTATGCCCTTTTAACATTTAGCGATTCTTGCACTATAAATTATTTAGGCGGGTTACACACTGAAGTAGCGTGGCATGCAGCTTGCTGCAAGTGGCAAGTAGCTGCTCGCCACGCGAAAATCAACCAATGCTTTTAAACGGGTTCCTACACACTGAAGTAGCAGTGGCGTGGCGCATCTTCCGTGCATCACGCTGCGCCACGCATCGGTCGGTGTTTGGCGATGCATGCCACACGCATCTTGACCCAGCGCATGCGCAGATACCACTCTCTGGCCTTCGTCAGTATTTAATTCAGGTCTGATTTGTGTTCTACAGGTTCTAAATTGAACAAATCTAGAAATATTTATCTGAGTTCAATAAAATTTGAACCACATATAGAAAAAATATTTATAATAATAATATAAATAAATCAGATTGTTACAACAAATTGTAATACTTTTACTGATTAGGCCTATAAAATCTACTTTCCGATATCTTTATTCAGTGAAAAATTGTTTGTTCATGTCTTCAGTAAAAATTTAATAACTTTAAAAATATTTAACAGATATTAATAAAATTTGAGCTACGTTTAGAAAACATACTTACAATAACAATTTTAAAAAATCAGATTGTTACAACAAATTTTAACACCTTTACTAACTAGGCCTATAAAATCTACTTTCCGTTATCTTGATTCGGTGAACAATTTTTTGTTCATGTCTTCAGTAAAAATTGAATAACTTTAAAACTATTTAACCGATTTTAATAAACTTTGAACCATGTTTAGAAAACTTTCCTTCAATAACAATTTAAAAATATCAGATTGCTACAACAAATTTCAACACCTTTACTGACTAGGCCTATAAAAATTACTATTTAAAATTCGACAAATGGTGAACAATATTTTTTTTATTTTGTATTATTTGACATTTATTTTAGTTATGTATTGGGTTATGAATATAACAAGTTAAAGATAATTTTAATGTGAATCCAAATCTGTTTTAATATTTAAAATCGAATATATAGATCAAAAGATATATAGGCCTACATTTAAAAAATGTATTGTAAATTTTGTTTTCAAAGTACGTACGTTTTCGATATTAAAAATTTTATAATAATCATTTATAAATAAAGTAATTTAAATTTATTTTCCAGCTAACAACAGGAACAGCTAATCTTCACTTGTTGACATTTTTGAACATACTGAGTATAGTCAGATATAAATGTATGGCCATGTGGCGCCATTCCAGTGTGTAAGCACCTTGCATCGTACTCGCCGATGCACTGGCACGACGCATGCAGCGTGCCTCCGCGTGGCAGCCACGCCACTTCAGTGTGTGACCTGCCTTAAGTTGGGCGGTGTTTTACTGTTACCTTTTGTTTAAACTTTTTGTGTCATACCATTCGGTAAGAAATTAAACTGGCTACAAAAATTTACTATTGGCTTTTTTATACAATGTTTTAGTTATTCTCAATTTTTAAATGTCCAAAATTTTGTAACGGATCATCGAAACAAGTTGATTTGTTTTTTAAACTAGGTTTTTACATTGATGAGGAACGTGCACAATTTCAACTCAATCGGATAAGTCATTCTACATTTATAAATTATTTAGTATTTTGTTATTTTATTATTATTTATTATTTTACCTTAGAACTGTATTAATACACCTGAAATGCTAGCGCAGTGGAGTTTTGGAAGCGAAAAACGGTCTTTCGTCCTCCACTTGGATGTCAACTTCATCAATGACTACATTTTAGTCATTGACTTCATCAACTGTGCGATTTCTGCCGCAAAATATTTTTATGCGCGCACTCATTAACACGCTTCTCCATCGCACAGGGATCATCCGATTGTAATTAAACTTACATATTTCTTATCTAGAAGAATTGAGGATTCCAACGGAGTGAACAACATACAGATCAACAAATTTATAAAAATACAAAATGTCGCTGTTCCTCGCCGGAAACAACCTTCATGTCATGATATCCTTTCCCATGTTCGGAAGTTCCGGAATATTTTCTTACTTATTTCTCAGTACGTTTCAAACTCTAGAAGGTGGTTGACGACTATGTATTTATTTATAAGTGTTGCTGTCATTTCAACATGCCATCAACCTGTGCAGCATTTAACTGCAGCAATCGCGCGAAGAAAGATAGCGGGATTACTTTTCATCGGTAAGTCAACAATTTTACAACTAACTTACATTATTTCCGTTCGAAGAATTACATTTTAAAAATATCATCACTTAATTTTAAAGACTAATTACAATGTCGGATTGTAGGTGCTATTTCCCCTTGATTTGTCTACAACGGTAGGCTAATAATTGTTGCTGTATTTGCAGCGTATTCTTAAAATAAGAGAATATTTTGTTAAGAGACTACATTATTTTGAAATACATTTTGTGGATCGGAATACATAAAAAAAATGCCCTGCTTCGTATTTGTTCATATGAACAACTATGAAAAAGATACACTTTGTGCTCGACGGGTGAGAAGGAATTCATATTTAAAAAATAAAAATAACACTATTCTCACTCACAAAAGTTTAATTATCAAACGCGTTTCAACGACAAAGTCGACATCCTCAGTGATACATGAGCTACAACTGACAAATTATAACTCAATCAATCAATCAATTGTTATAATCTGTCAGTTGTGAGTGAGAATAGTGTTATTTTTATTTTTTAAATATGAAAAAGATGTTATGTAAAATGATTCAAGAACTGCATTATTATCAGTTCAGTGATTAGGAACTAGTAAAGCTATTCTGTAATTCTTAATATTATGGAATTGGTGTAACTATAATTAAATCGAACTCACTAAATACTTTGAATTTCCTGGAGTTGAACAGGAACAATTTTAAATTTAAACAGCGCCAGTGAAACAAATATCTATTTCAAAAATAAGAGCAAGAGTAGCTACCATATACCACTTCCTGCCAGTAAATTAATAATAAGCCATAGTTCAGCTTGTAATACAATCAAATTCGTTATAACAAAACGTCACGTTATTTCACTGAAGTTGTGAAGACTGAACTGAGTAGTGCGACGCTAATTGATTGAGAAACGTTGTTACCATCTTTATTGAACAAATCATTTTATAAAAAATGTTTGGGATAAAAATTGTGGATTAACTAATTATCTACAACTTTTCCGCTGGAAGTTTCTTTTTGACCCGAAAACAAAAAAAAGTGTACGCTTAGTGACTTTTCCTGTCACACTTTTAAAACACTAATCATTTTTCATTAGCCTACTACAAATTAAATAAATTACCAAACTACAAGAAGTGTATACTTTTAGATTTCGTAGTTCATGCAGATAAATAATAAGCACATTTTATTCTAATTACATGAATCTGGTGAGGCACAAAAGCGTGTAAATGATAGGGCGCATAATGCTGAAATCCACCGAGCGGCCGTGAGTGACAACCAAGGGGTGGGGGGATAAAGACCGTTTGCTTGAACACAGTCCGAGCGTTCCTGGTGTATTAATAGAGTTCTATGGTAAATACAAATGGTGGATAAAGAAATGGCAAAAGAAGCATTTACGGACATATGTTTATAGGCAGTTTTTCCTTTATTTTGACCACATGACCACTCCCTGAATTCCTCCGAATCATCCTGTGTACATGCAAATTGGGGTTTTTATCTAGTATCGTCATAACAAATATTTTATGGTCAGAGTGGACATTTTATCGTTGAAACTATTGGCATTTCACTTGTTTCTCTGTTACTATCTAGTATACAACCCATAAAAAACTTTAAATGGCGGAAATGAATGTCGTTCAACTTAAGACATATGATAGGCTATGATGCGGAGAATTAGTCGCGGTTAACAGCTTTTCGTACGCGATACTGAACTTTATACTATAGGATTTAACCTTTCAACAGATGCTATGCGTCAATTATGTTTCATCTATAAATATAAACAGAAATCTAAAATATAGTACTTTCTTCGTGTTACGTTAAGGTGGCCAGAAGGAAGTATTCAAAATTATGAACAGCGACCAAGGAATACCATAGACCGGCAATGTCGCGCATGGCTTGAAGCCGATTCACCTATGAGTGGTGGGGATGAAAACGTCTGACTCCCCTACTTCTGATCGATATAATGACTTCTAAAGTTTTTAAACAATGCATTGGCAGGGATATTTTTAATGGCAATGATATTTTTTTAACCAAGATCCTGACCAAAACCATTTTATTATGTTAATAAAAGCAATAAGTAAGAAATACTTAACTGTAAGACTCCATCACTATACTAAATAATTGCTTAGACAAAAAATGCACAAGCAAAAAGTTAGGAGACATTTGAAAAAAACAATTACTTTCTTGTGACAGTAAATATACTTTTTATGATTTTTTTATTCTGGGTACAAGGGTTTTTAATGTTATATGGATATTGTGGTTTTATTTTCTATTCTAGGGCAAGGTTTGTTTTATAGTTTTAATTTGGAATAAAGTGTTGTTTTCTTTCAAAACCGTATAACTCATTCAGTTTCTTTATTGTTATTGTCCTTATCATTAAATTTTAATATATTAACAACTTTTATTAAATTATAGTTACTCGGACCATGAATGTATGGTACAATATAGTGATAGAACAAGCAATAGCACAATAAATGAATGACAAGACTTGTAGATACAGTAGATTAGCGATGGTGTTGTCAGCGCGCCGGTTCACAAAACAATCAAACCAACTCGTCACTATACCACAACCTACAGCCTAAGCATTTTACAATGAAATGTAAAGAATAATTGTTTCTTTTTTGGTTGATTTCCAACAAATTTTACGCTTTGACAAATCACCTGCCCAAAAAATACAAAACTTTCTCGCTATGCCTAAATTTTATGCCATATGTCTAACAAAACGTTGACTTTCTTTGTTTTATATTTTTTCCCTTTACATAAAATATATTTTTCTATTTTTGTTTGATACCGTTCTCATGGTCATAGTGTTTTATGCAATATTTTAAAATTTCAGAATTTTATCTCAACACTAAGTGTGTGTTCAAACGGTGTTAATGAAACGCGGCGAATTAAAATGTGTACCGGTCGGGAGCAGAGAATCCGGTGTTTTCACCTATGAGTGGGCGTGGTCGGCTTCAACTCCCGTAATGCGTTGTGCATGGGCTTTGCAAGTCTATAGTATTCCTTGGTCGCTGATTATGAAGCATAGTCCATACCACCTAGGCGGAAATGATTAACACAATAACAATTGTGCCATGAAAATCGGACAAGGAATTTTTTGTAAAATCGTTTTATACAAACAAAATACTAAATTCTGTTTCTTAAGAATATATCATTAGGCTCACCTCAACGCACATCCAGTTCGGGGCCTGGCAGTTACTTATAACACTCAAATTTTGAGGTCTGTTCATCCAAACTGCTGCAACTTGTTGGTTTCCGTGATTAACCCATCCTGCTGACGTCAGATAGTAATCTCTGAAAACATCAAACAATTAATAATGGACCATGTTGTTAAACATAACTCTCAGTGATTATATTTTGCGTTACTGTAGTCATAAAATATAATTGCTTACGCCTAGTGTGAGAATCAAAGCAAAATATATTTATTTATAAACTAGAGAGCTCTTCTCCCTGCTCGCTTCGCTCACTGACTTGCATCTACACTGGGAAGCAAATACACACAGTTTAATGTAAACTCGGATATAGGCGCTAGGATCGGGGCAGGGCTATAGAATACAAGGGCTGGTCCACTCCTTTGATGTTGACGCTCGCCGACTGTCCCAAACCTTCCTCTCGCCCCTCCTCCTATGTGACGTCACACTGGAACCATGACACGCCGCGTAAGCACGGTTCGCCAAAGCTCTCACGTGTTATTTGATATAACGTTGCAGACGATATATCTTTAAAAAATTATGCAGTACATACAATCACCTAAATCATATGTATACCAAGTTTGGGGAATATTGAGTAATTATTTTGTTCAGTACAAGTGTTTAAAGAAGGTATTTAATTCCGCGAAATTTTCGGCTTTTGACGCATATTTATTTAAAGCTAATTTTCTCGGAGAGGCATTCCACAAGTTTCTTAAAAATTTTATACAATGCACACAATCACCTAGTTTATATGTTTACCAAGTTTGGTTAATATTGAGTAATTATTTTGCTCAGTACAAGTGTTTAAAAAGGTATATAATTCCGCGAGATTTTCGCCTTTTGACGCATATTTAAGGCGAATTTTCTCGAAGAGGCATACCTCGAATTTCTTACAAAAATTATACCATACTAAGTTATATGTTTAGCGAGTTTGGTTAATATTGAGCAATTATTTTTTTCAGTTCAAGTGTTTAAAGGAAGTATTTAATTCCGCGAGATTGCGCCTTTTGGCGCATATTCAAGGCGAATTTTCTCGAAGAGGCATTCCATCAATTTCATTAAAAAGTTATACAATACACACAATCACCTAAATTATATTTTTAGCAAATTTGGTGAATATTGAGCAATTATTTTGCTCAGTACCGTACACGTTTTTAAAGAAGGTATATAATTCAGCGAGATTTTCGCCTTTTGAATATATTCAATACTAATTTTCTCGAAGAGGCATTCCATGAATTTCTATAAAAAAATTATAGAATACACACAATAACCTATGTTAAATGTTTAGCAAGGTATTTATTTATTTAATGTTACGATGCAGACGAGATTGCTTTATGAAATGTTACCAATATTATCAATTAATATTGTCTGCAGCGTTACTTAAATATTCCAAGAAACACCTTTACTAACAAAATACACTAAAACAAACATTTTCAGAATGATGAGATATAAATAAATATATATATATAATGTATATATAATAATAACATTTAAACTTAGAGTACCGGTAATTATTGATAACTCAAAATTTTAAAACAACAAATTTTAAGTAATCGGCTTCAAATTAACATAAACAATGAAAAATATTATTTATTTAATGTAAGAGTTGCAAGTAAGTGAGATTACTTTATGTTAAAAAGTTACCAATGTCCTCAAGTAATTTCTGCAGCTTTAAGTTAAAATGTTTAAAACAAATCTTTACTAGCAAAATGCACTTAAAATTTTAAGAATAATTAGATATAAATATATTATAATAAACAAATAATTATAATCAAACCTAAACCTAGAGTAATAAAATTATTGATGACAAAAATAAAAAATAAACATAATTTTAAGTTAAACTTCTAGACTAAATTAAATTTCACAGTGTCAATTTAAATTTAATTAAATAGTTCAATTGTTTAAATTTAGCTATTAAATTAACTATTCCCTAAGGCCTAGAGAAGGAAAATTTCTATAAAGCAGTTTTATTTTATTTTTTTATATTTTATGTCAGCAGCAATTACTATCTCATGTGCATATCTGCATATAAGCTACTCATTATGTGTAAGTATTTATAACTTTTATGTGTTTTATTTTATAAGTATTACACATGTTTTATTAAACTGCAGTATGACATTCAAGTTTTGGTGGTTTATTATAATAAATACAATTATTTTCAATAATGTGGCACATTTTGTTCAATTTCGTATTTAGTTTTCAAAATGTTTCGGAGAATCAAATTAAAAGTATGCTAACATTAGTACACTACATCGGTTTATTACCTACAAATTAGTTAGTTTTATTGTAACATTGTCTTCTTCTTACATCTTTAGACTAATTGTTTACAGTCTACTTATTGCTTTGTGTAGTGTCAATACTAAAACTAAAGAAGAGTGCATCATAAAAATGTTACAGCTTTGCTAAGAAATTGAAATTATTGTAGCAGAGATTACTTATGAGAAACGGTGGGAATGGAGCAGGAGTTACCACCGTGACGTCATCACAGTGGCAAGGACGGGAACGCTTTCCTTGGCGGACTGGTCTAGCCCTTGTATTCTATAGCCCTGGGATCGGGGTATGGTGATCTCGATAATGAAGCATGCGCAGTTGGTGAATTACTGGTTTCTGTATATAATAGTGAGATACGTAGACAATTTTTGTATGTACACAAATAACATATGTATATATAAATAGTTAAAACATTGATTCATTTATAAGGTTCGGAATACTTTGCTTCAACAGTTATTTATATTTCTTGGCTTATCTGTGTTAAGTTAACGTTAATCTGTGTTAATCACATGTTTTACCAGAGATGGGAGTTACAATTACCTTCTGGCAATAGGCTGCAACGTTCGAAGACATATTTTGCAGTAACCTATTAAATGTGAAATGTATTAACGCGAGGCGGGAAAGTTTTCGTTTGCTTGTACTGTCAAGATCGCCGAATATGTACCCTGTCCGCCATATTGAATCTGATTCCCATAAGAGCAATGATTCAGAATAAGTCATTTTTCTCCGTTAATTCATTCTTAAAATAAATGTAAAAAATAGGTTTCATTTTGAAGTACTGTCATATGCGGATGTTGATTGACGAATACATTCTCAAAAACTCTTATTGTTTTCATAAACGTATGATATAAAATAGTAAAACATAGTAAACTTTATTAATTTTTTATTCAGTTGAAAAAAGAGATATTGCAAAAAACCTTAGCAATCAACACCCACATTCTATTTTACTTTAAGAAAAAATAGAGCTTTCGTTTTCTGACGAAAATAACACAAACATATGCATGAAAGAGAATATATAGTTGGATTATTTTAACACTGAAATTGGTTGCCAACTTAGCCGTTTTGAATTTAGGGGCCAAATTTTTTACGAATATAGGGACGAAATAACTTTACCTCTTGAACTATTAATGTGAAGCATTGCGGCAAAGTTAACAGATGTTTTTTTTTTTGTCAAAGAGTATTATTTTTGGAAAGGTTTTATTTTGTTACGTAACGTTGCAGATGTGATTCCATGATGCCAAAATAATATCAGCTGCGTTATGATGACTATTTATAGTAATATTATTTATGCAAAATGTATTAGGCCTAAAACAAACACATTTAAATGGTTAAAACGTCGAGTAGGTATTGATGACAACAAATAAACAACCACATAAATTAGAGAGTTAAATAAAACGACCACGCAGCTGGACCGCTGACGTGAGTTGAGCAAATTTCCAAAATTAGGTTTATATGCCTATGTTTTAGGGTTTCAACCAACAATTTGGGAAATAGGTCTACTCACGAAGGCGTTGATCAGCTGTCTGTGTGTACGCAATATATCAGTAGAATTAGTTTGCGCCTAGTGGGCTCGCGAGTTTGCACCACTTGGCTTCGAACCGGGTATTTTTATGGTATTTTACGTTTTGGTCGATTTTGGGGGAACTAAGCGAGCTATAAGGTCGCGTAAAAAAACAAAATGTGCAGAATAACATGCTAAATTTATATTTTTAGAAAAAACTCTAAAAAATTTAAATTTCGCAGTAAAAATCTCAGAAAATAGTTACTTCCGGTCAAAAACGTACTTCCGGTTGTTGGATTTTTTTGGCTAACGAACTCGTCTGAGCCACATAGACAACCAACACGTGTACCAAATTTGAAACAAATCGGACTTAAAATGCGGCCGCTAGAGTGCGAACACATATATACATATATATATTACAACGAACCCCACGTTGGCTGCTCCAATTTTACAACGGAACAATTCAACGTGTTCTTTTGTTGTATAATAAGTTACAACACCTACTGGAAGCCTTTAGCCAAAATTTTATCTTTAGCTTAGGTGATGCAACTGGGTGTCTGATACCTATTTCTATAAGTATTTCGACTGACACTAACACTTTAAAATAGCTTCCAGAAATTAATAAGTTTACTAGCTCTGAATTTAATTTACGAGAACTCTTGATTATTTTTGATCTCAGGGAAATGAGAACAGTGGAACAGCCCTTATAACTTACCTTATTTGTGCTTTGATTATTTCTACAGCTAAACACATTTATTAGACTATTTCTAATAAAGGAAATTATCATGAATGGATAACCATAAACAGGTAATTGATTACTCTCAGTATTTCAGTATAAAATTTAATAATTAATTTATTCAAAACTCAAAATCAAAACTTTTTCAAAATTAAACATAAACAACTCACTTTTCTCACCGTCTGCTTGTACATACAATTTCTATCCAATATTAATGTTAAACCTATAATTCTAATTTCTAATAGGCTTGGCAGACAGTCTAATTTTATAATCAATTTAATTTTAATTTATTTGAATTTAATTTATTTACATTTATTATTTAAATTTAGGGAATATCGAATTTACATTTATTTAATTTATGATTTGAATTTAATTTGAAACTAACCTATCTCAACCAGTACTTTAAATATTTTTATTGAATTTACTCAGGCAATTAATTAAAATGGGGGACAACGTATTCTCGTTTACACAGATCTTAATTCAGCGTTTTTCACCTCCGGTTTTCCGTGATGGATGCCGCTATGTTGATGGGCTGGTGCTGGAGCTGATATGATGCTGTGTCTGGTAGCCTGGATTTCCTGATTTAAAGTTGTTGGGTTGATATGATGGCTACAGATGTACTTGAAGAGCAGATCTGGTAGAATCTAGTAGAGTTACAGTTGATCCTATTTCTTCCTTGGTTCGTGAGAAATGAAGTTCCGTTTAGAAGATCATGTCCTGAAGGATTGCCTATGTCGTCTCAGTATTGCCAAATAGAGTTATTTTTGCATTAACTCATTTGGATAGGCCGTAGAGTTACTCCTGAAGAACTACTTCTGACTTGTAGTTTATATTTGAAAGTTATTTAAGTTAACGAAGAAAAAATTAATAGTAGTGCTCGTGATACTAAAGTTTTTTAGCATAACACGTAGTATACGAACTGGTAGAATAATATTTGCTGCGGAGTGACGTGAAGTCTACATTCGTAACAATTTGAATCTAGAGTGAGTTTTAGAGCGAATGAGTCCTTGGATTTTCCGCGTTCAAGCCTTTATACACTTCGTGACGTCATTTCTTACATGCCCTTTCCCTCATTTTTTCAGTATACTAATTTTCCTCTTGTATTAACTTTTTTGGTCTAGAAATATGTCTAAATTCGCACTGGTTAATTTTATCTAATTTTCTTCTTTTCATTTCCTTCCATTTTCCTGGAAAACACCAATTTCCCTGGTTAATTTGGTTGTTAGTTGACGCCCCTTTCTGTAACCGCGACTTCATCCCTTCCACTTTGGCCATTGCATCTTACTTGTTTTTGATTTCTCGCTGTATCTTTTTTCCTTTTCATTTTTCCTTAATTTTCATTTTGCACATTTTCCAGATTGTTTTTGGCTATCCGTACGTTTTTGAATCGTGTCTTTACCGTGATTTGTACGCGTGCGCGGCACGTCTACGCTTTTCCGCGACTTCCGCGACTGTCTTTCGCGTTCAATGTCTTTTTTGTTTGTTTACGCCGATTGTCTTTAACACCTGTACAGTTCTAACACTTTTCACCATTTTTACTTATTTTTTCTCTTCTGGGACTTAGCCTACAATCGCAAAAAAGTTCTTTGGGGTTTTTTATTTACTACGCGAAAAATGTTTAAGTTACTGGTTTCCTAACGATACAATGTTAATCTAACCCTAAATCTCTTTACTTTATTATTATTTAAAATTCAAAAATTCAACTTTTATTACTTTAAAAGGCGTGAAAACTCTCACCATTTTATCTTAATTTAATTTTACTTTTTGTTCCCTTTTTTACACAGAACTATTTATTCTCTAATAACTCTTGTGAGTGGAAACCTTTGATTTTAATTATTTCTCCCTTTTTAGGGTGTGTGAAATTTGACACTTGAGCTAACTTTTTTATTTTCAATAATTTAACTTTTTCTTATTTAACCTTTTATTTTTGTCTACTTATGTAGATTCCAAAAATGTCTGACTTTTTCAGTTTCGAGTTAAATTGAACTTTTCCCTTAACTTTAACCCCTGTTTACTTTGGTAGTGTTACCTTTTACGATTTGAAATTCACACGGCCGTAACTCACGCGTTTAGCGCTACGTATTAAACCATGAAAATTACAAATGCATAAAATTCCTGGATTCCTTTATTCCCCCAAAACTCAGCTACTTTCAGGCTAAGTCAGATTTCCTTTCTTGACGTGTCCTAGATCAAGGTTCATTTTGGGAGATAAGCCTTGCTCTGATTTAACTTGTATTTTTGACTAACAATTGACACTCACCGAAGTCCGGCCTTGAAAACATCGAATTTTATAATTTAATATAAAAACCGATTTTTCCCGCCTTACAACGGCTAATATCCGTTGTAATATATGAATTTTAATGACACCCCAAAACGTGTTCTCGGGACCATGATCGGTGCTCATTTGCTACTTCCGACCTTGGGTCACACCATAAGAACCACTGCAATAGCTCATTTTTCCTATGAAAATTCGCTAATAACTTGACTAAATATAAATACATCTCGTAACCTATCGTGTAAATTCTACAAATATTAGACTAGTGTTTAAAGTTAACGATATACACTACACACTATAAACTTAAACTTACTAATATTGATCCACTTTAATAATTATACGGTATCAGTTCAGTACAGTGTTGTAAATTTAGAAATTTATTTGTGTGTAAGTAAATTCATAATGGGCTAGTAATAGTTTTGAGTCTATGTAATCTATGAGACCACGTATAGAAGACTATGAATTAACATCTAACCGGAACGTTCCATATAGACCACCGTTACTTCACTGCGTTATCGCTTGACGTTATATAAATAATAGGGTGTTGTATGGAACTTATTAACGTGGTAATAGTCTGCACTGCATTAATGGTATTATCTTATTGTTAAATTACGCACACCATTACTCACTCCACTGCATGGGCACCCATACCTATGGGCAGAGGAGGGCCACGCCCCCCTCTAGCTCCCAGGGAAAGGAAAATATGTATATTATTAATTATAGTCAGGTATTTTTATTTAAAGAGATTAGCACTAAAATATGTTTTAAATGTTATGTGAAGTTTGAGTTTATATATACTTATTATATTTTTTACAAGAGTTCAAGTATGAGCTGCAATGCATTGTGTATTGAAAATACTCCTAAAATGGGGGGGGGGGGAGCGTGCAATGCACTGTGCGTCGGCCACTTCTCATAGTGTTCAGTGTCATGCTCACATGTGCGTCCTTAGCAGTGAACGTGTTAAGCCCATACCCCGGTCTAGCCCCCCCTCCCCCCTAGAAAATATCATATGGGAGCCCATGCTCCACTGCCTTATCGCTTGACGTTACAATAATAATAGGGTGTTGTATGTAACTTTTTAACGTGGTAATAGTCTGTAGTTCATTAACAGCATAATTTATCTTATTTCGTTAGATAACTTCCACTTCTAGGTTATAAGCATTTGATAAGATTACATTTAGAATGACTATACTAAAGCTGCATTAAAAGTGACTGGAAGTCAAAGTATATTACCAATGCCACTTACGTGTCTTCAAAGACCTCAGGAGGGCGGACCTCTTTGTGTGCAATAGCTGTGTTGTTGACGCTCGCAATAAAAAGCTTCACTTTTGGATTTGAAGTGCCTGGCTGGAAATAAAAAAAATGTATTTAATGTTACAGTAAATCACTTATAAAAACAGATTATTTGAATGAACAAACAACACAATACAAATACAGTTGTAATTTGTTATAATCTGGTGGGCCGTAAAGTCAGGCTTGACGACCTTTTATAAATATTTAAAAAAATTACTTATTACTAAAATTTACATTCTATCGCAAATTGTTGTAGATTAAGGCGAACTTCTATTTTCCTTATTAAGGAAATACATTTTATCCCGTGAGATCAAAGATCATCGAATCTATTTCGAATTCTTTGTTTTAAGTATTCAATTCTAACAGAGTAAACTCTATCTTTTATCCTCAGCATGAGGTCCAGGAAACGAAAAAGTAATTTGCATCACTCTTCTGGCGATTAAATCTTTAAAGGTATTGTTCAAATTCCTAAAATATGTTCCATATTGGAGTGTTGTACCATTATGCTGTCATATATATATATATATATATATATATATATATATATATATATTTGCCTTAAAGCAGCCGGATTTTGTATAAGAGAACTAGCTGGCTCGATCCGGCTTTGCACGGATAGACAAATCAAAGTTAAATGTATACTAAACAAAAAAATCAATCAATATATTACACTATGTATTTCTTATGGGAGTTTTTAGTAACTTTGACCCCCAAAACCCCCCTAAAATTTCGAATTTTTTAAAACCTTTCTTAGCGAGCACCTAGGCCCTAGAAGAAGCTACATACCAATTTTCATTCCAATCCGTTTGGTGGCTTTTGAGATTTCGTGATGAGTGATTGAGTGGTATTTGTACACAATTCTGGAGAGGGCCACTCTTATCACCTGGTGGTATAAAAAATAGCCTACAACCTATTCTCAGATATACCAAATATGTACTCAAAATTTCATAAAAATCGGCGAGGAGTTCGATAACAAACACTGTGACACGAGATTTTTATATATATAGATATTAGTTTCCATACTGAAATTCCAAGTAGTTTTCTGCTGTGACAGTCCCATCAAGAATTAAGGATGTAAAAACTCACGTCAGGAACAATATATTAAAAAGACGTCCTGCTATACTGATGTGAATTATCAGAGGCGCAGTACACACGGTTGTTTTTCAACATCTATCCTTCACCTTATTACCAGCCCAAAGAATGTTTTGTAAAGTTGGTATCGGTTTCTTCACAGAGCGTGTACGTCTCACATAATTCCTTCCACCTAGCATAATCGTCTTCATTTAAGCCTTGACGTGAACTAGGCCCATTTGCTATGAGTTTGATGTTATTCGGAATTCTTCTGAGTTTTTTTTAGATACTTCATACTTGAGCATTTGTTTTATCGTAATTTGTTCAAAGCATTAGTTTTATTTTGCAAGTTCTGCGATAACTGAAACGGGCCTACCTGATCTAGTGGCTCAATCTGTTGTTTAATTTGTGAACTACTTGCCTTGGAAGTGATATACTGTGAAGAAAACGGTTCATTTGAACTATATCATAGATCACGAATAATAAAGTAGATCATGCATGCATACGGCGGCAGTGTGGCGAAAAAAGGTTGTCGAGAAAATATTGCATGATCACGCCGCGGGGTAGCGCTAGGGAGAAATCATTCAAAGCATTGGTGCTCACACCGCTTTCGCCGTTTCCCCCGTAGATAGCGCCACTATCGTCGAATTTCCAGTGGATTGAAATAATGCATTGGATCGGAGTTCTATTAGGTTATCCAAATACAATGACTATATTCGCATTTCCTCCAAGCCTTGAATAAAAATACTCAATCTTAAACTCGTTCTGTTCGAATCACATCATATTTAAAACTTCCAATCAACCGATATTTGTTGTAACACAATCGTGGTATTACAACAATGTACTGTAGATTAAAACAGCTGTAGACAATTAGTAACAGCGGATTAATCGTTAAACTACTGTAAACTTCAACTGACCTGTGGCCCACCCTGGTAGTAAGAATTTCAACCTAGTTCTTTGGTTAGAGGTTGAAGGTGTGTATGAAAGAAGAACCTTATTATCCCAAAATAATTTAGTTACGCTGGCTAAACCGTTGAAAATAAATCAAAACAGAAAGCGAAAGAAGTGTCAATTACGAATAGATCTGTACAAGTTTGCGCCAGCCTAATGTTTATCTATTACAGTTTTTTTCGCAATAACCTATTTAATAAAAAAAAACTAAATGGAGCAAACTACCTCGTCTAGGACAACAATTTTTACACTAAGTGAAACCGTAAACAATATGAAGATGAAACG
Organism: Philaenus spumarius; assembly: GCA_018207615.1. NCBI lineage: Eukaryota > Metazoa > Arthropoda > Insecta > Hemiptera > Aphrophoridae > Philaenus > Philaenus spumarius. The sequence continues at coordinate 175,541 of JAGFPH010001227.1, read as the reverse complement.
TCAGTAAACAATATATATGCAAAAATGTTCACGATTAATCCTATATACGTACATGTCTATTTATTATAGGTTTCTTAAAAAGAGTATTTATTCTTATGTCAGATCAGAAGGAAACATTGAAAGGTGGTCAAATATGATGAAACCAACCATGTGGATGTTTATATTTTTGTATACATTTATCAAACATTCAAAACACAAATCGGAAACAAATATTGCCAAAACATACAAAATATTGGTAAAAACGTTATACTAAAGGAAAATGTCATAAAATGTATGTGTGTATCTATTAAATATAGCCAAATAAGCGTTATGTTTTTAATTTTGCCGTATACATTAAATGTGGACTGTAGGAAATTTGTTTTAGTAATAAATACAAATATTTGTACAAATACCCCCACCATAACAATTTACAGTTTGTCCGTAATTTGTTCAATTCTCTAGATCTAAAAAATATAGCGCGAAGATGTTTCTTAAAGCAAAAAAGGTGTCTGAATATTTTTATTAAAAATTATTAATAGTTATTAATATATTAGTATGAAAAATCAATAATAATTAACCTAAGTGTTTTTTTCCAATTGCATAACATTTAAGAATGACTATCGTTTTAAAGTCAAATATTACGGTACTTACTTATTATACGGAGACCATTTATTACATACTATTTTTAGTACTAACCTGGCAACTAAACATACTGTGACTAAATACTATTGGTTAGAACGTTAGGCTATTTTTTTAATTATTCTTGCATTTCTGTTGTTTACTAAAACAATACCTAACCTAACCTAGCAACGTTTAAAATTGGTGGCCTCCGCATAATACGTAAGTACCCATGTTACTGACTCTAGGCCTATTAGCCATACAAAGAAACAGCTGTCAATAATACACCAGATTAAAAACAACAGCTGCTTACTGATCCATCAGCTTGAGTACTTCAACAAAAATGAAATAAATTTAAAACAGTTTATTCTTATGTTTAAAATTTTTAGATTAGGTTTTTTGATTATAACGTATTCGGATATAGTAGGGATAGTAATACACATTATTTATAACACAGCTGATAAGCTTCAACGATTCAACAGAAAACATAACCTAGATTATATTTCAAGGTAATGTTTACAAGTTTCATCAAAACGAAAGCTCAAAGCCTTTATCTAGCATTATCTAGTGTTTGTACTCTATTTACAATTACAAATAATGAAATGCAATGAGTTATTATTGCATGATGAGTCATATACATACATTTTAGAGTACCTTAATAGAGATTTTAATATTATAGAAAACCAATTTATAATTTTTAACTTTTTTTGTAAGCAGTTTGTTAAATGAAAATTGAGCATATTTTGTCTACCTAATTATGGCTGTAAATAGCTCCACCATTTTTAATTTCAAGGAAACCTTTTTTTTTCGATTTTGAGGAGGAATAGTTACATATGGCTGTGTTTGTGTTACAATTATTGTGTTAGGTCTAATTTAGTGATAAACAGGTTTAAAGGTAAGTCATTTTCTTCTTGAAATTGTTCATAAGGGTTTACCTTTTTAGTTTCGTTTTTTGAGTGGTTCTTTATGTAATTAATTGTATGTACTTAATATAGTCCAGCCCCCAGAGTCAAAAAAAGGCCATGAGGTAGAAAGTTTTATAGACATTTTTTCTTACTTGATTCTTATGTTTTCGAGGGTGCTGAACACAAATCTGATGTTTGCCACCAAAATTTCCTTGAGGTTATCTGAGAAAATTATGAAAAACCACGAAATGATCGCACTTTTCCCCGTTGTTCCCTTATAACTAAAAAACAACCACTCCATAACCATGACAACCACTCCCATCCACACTGGCCAGCCTTCCGCAACTGAACCTCTCCTCAGGCAGGTCTCCTGAAAATGTAAAACAACCTGCACCGGAAAGAAATGTGGTTGCCGGAATTCTTTTTTGTTTTGTTTACCTTTATATAAGTTCTGTGACGGGGGAATGCGAAAACGTCCAGACTTTCTAAACCAGTGATGATAAAGATGAGGAAGTTGACGACCCCATCGTCCAGAAAATTCTCGACAGTATGGAGGTAAAGCAGAGTACCGACCAAGAAGAGAACGATGAAAACGAAGAGCTCCACCAGAAGCAAAAACCCAACCTGGCAACTCCAATCGCGCAAAACGAACTAACGTGTTGACGACCAAAAAATAAAATAAAATGCTGTTATAAGCGTCAGATATTCTGTGCGTTTTGAATATTTTGCATGTTTCATGAGAATACAAATGTGTGACTACTTTCAAATAATTTGTATATATTATGTTTACTACATATTACATTAGATATGCTTATGTGTTTTTTAAATGGATAACTAGCATTTTTCGTAACAATAAAATAATGACATAACCTTCGAATAATTTTTTGTAGAAATAAAGCCTTTTGTTACAATAATTTTGTTTTACTACCTTCTATCACTAGATCTGTTTTTTCGTTTCTCCAATTTAACACTGCCGCTTACTCTTAAATTCAATTTAAATTAAATTCACGATGAACCACAACCATAAGTCAGTTACCAAAGTTATTGGATGGACAAAACATGCTATAACCTCGAAAATCAGAAAAACGACTATTATTGTTTTTTTTGAGATTATCACCCTTGAAAATGATCAGAATATAAAATGTATGGTGCTTTCTGAATTTAGAATTCTCTACAACTTTCATTCTCGACTATTTTTGATAAGAGTAGTTTTCCCGAAGATTTGACCGCTTGAAAACTAGTGTACTTTAATTTTGCGCCAAGATGGAAAAATTACCAATTTTCAACTTGCGATTCTGACCATACTACTGAACCGAATTCTAAGTTTAAGATGTCATTCGACGCAGAATTTAATCCTCTTTCAGAAACGTAAGAACTGTTTTTTCGATATGATGCGTTGTTTTTGAGTTATAATGTAAGGAGGAAACTGGAAAAGTGCGTTAATGTAGTAGTTTTCATAATTTTCTCAGATAACATCAAGGAAATTTTGGTGGCAAACATCAGATTCGTGTTCAGCACCCTCGAAAACATAAGAATCAAGTGAGAAAAAAACTTGTATAAAACTTTCCACCTCAAAACCCCTGGAGACTGGACTATTAGTGCTTATGTACCTAACAAAGTAGTAAAACTCACTTACATTTTACTTCTAGTAAGATTGTTTTTGTAAAATCAATTAGTTACAAACTAAATTAATTAGTTTTGTATGGAAATTAATTATTAAACTAAAGATTTCGGGATGTTTTTTAATGCATATTATTTTTGTTTATGGCCAGTAATATAAATTCGCAAATAATTGATTTATACAGGGCAATTCAAGAAGAAACAAAAGAATTATTCTGAAGGGAAAATAAAAAAACACTTTCATGTAAACATAGGTTCGAAAAAGTTTAGTTTTCTTCTATGGACTATTTTTTTTTTTTTTTACATAAAATATTATTAGTTTAACTTCAGATTTTATATAGTCATCTTTTACGTAACATTTTACAAGTGTGATAAAACAAAGGTTTATCCTGTATATTTTAAAAAATGGCGGCGGTTTAAAACTGGACGCAGAATAACTCGAAAACTGGTATATTTACAGTTGATTTCTCTATTATATACAACAATTTCTGTCGTTCACGCAAAAACTCCAAACCCTACTGCGCATGCGTCAGGATTCTGGCCATTACTACTCTTCATCCCTTCACCGCTGCTATCAAAATACCTATGCCTAATCAATTGTAATTTCCGCGAAATATCAGAGTATACAATGATCTGTTTGCTTTTGCTTCGCCGCGGTGGTTTTTAATGATAAAATATGTTCCTTTTTTGCGACAAACTAACTTTTTCTGCAGCTGTAAGAACAACCAAGCTATTTAAAAAAAACAAAGAAAGAGTTAGCTACAATTTGGAATTGGTTAAGAGGTGCATTTACCTTTTTCTTTTTTAAGTTTGGGAAATATAATCTGATGACAGCATTTAACACGTTCACTGCTACGCAAATTTTGTATTTCCTACGCTAGGAGCTGGCCTTTTACTTTTTTTATATTTATAGCCTAAATGAGTAGAAATTACTTTATGTTTTATTTTTGAACCTTTCTACGTAATAATCAGTAATATTTTAAAGCGGACGCACATTTACGTCAATAGCACATAGGTTTAAAATTGGCGTGCGAAGCACGCAATGCTCCTTTTATTGAAAACTTTCCCAACACGAGGGTTGGCGTGCGAAGCACGCAATGCAAGATGTATTGAAAATACTCCCAACAAGGGGGTTGGCGTGCGAAGCACGCAATGTACTATATATTGAAAATACTCCCAATATGGGGGTTGGCGTGCGAAGCACGCAATGTACTGTGTATTGAAAATACTCTAAATATGTAGGTTGGCGTGAGAAACATGCAATGCACTTTTTATTGAAAATTTTCCCAACACGAGGGTTGGCGTGCGAAGCACGCAATGCAAGGTGTATTGAAAATACTCCCAACAAGGGGGTTGGCGTGCGAAGCACGCAATGTACTGTATATTGAAAATACCCTAAATATGTAGGTTGGCGTGAGAAACGTGCAATGCACTGTGCGTCGCCCGCTTCTCATAGTGTTCAGTGTCAAGTTCACACGTGCGTCCTTAGCAGTGAACGTGTTAAAAGGCAGCTTTACACAAACTAAGGGCGAAATAGAAATCAGACATATACATATTATGACTGAGACAGTTACTTGGCTAACAATCATGAGTGAGGAAGTATTTGAGCTCGTGGGAAACCTATAGTCAATGGTTTCAATAGGGGCGCGTTTTACGTAAATTCTGTCTGATGCAGTACAAAGAGTCTAAAAAATCTCTTAATTTCTACAATTTCCAATAAATTTAATTTCATGCTTTTTCTATTGACATGGAGAATTTTAAAATTAATATTAGTAGGCGTATTCAATCTGACACTAAACGATTTTATTAAGGCCGCTTTAGCATCGCTTCTTGGTTATTGCTTCTCCCTTCACACGTAGCCACTTAGTAGCGCTTCTCAGTAGCCGGCATTGTGTCGCTTCTACGCCCGTTGTCGCGCTTCTCGTTGCTATGCTAAATTCCAATAGCTCTACTTAAGTCTGTGTGCATTACTAGAAAATAGGTGACTATCGCATTCCAGACTATCAGTCGTTCTGTAGAAATGGACGTGGAAGGTTATTGTTGGCGTTACTTATTATACGGAAGAAAAACCATCGAAATAGAAGGAGAAAGTTTTGGGTACATTCGTTGATTTTGGAAAGACCAAATAGAGGTCTGTTTTATATATTATTTAATGATTTACAAGAGGATAACGATAAGTTTTCCTCCTATTTTCTAATGTCTAAAACCACGTTAGAAGAACTCCTATCAGAAATTGAAAATAAAATTAAGAAACAAGACTCTTGCATGAGGCAATCCATACCTCCAGCTGAGAAGTTAGCTTTAATACTGAGGTAAGAAATTAAGTTAATTAAAAGTTACTTTTACCTTTTGTTATGTTTGTAAATATTTCTGGCAAAATGTTAAGTGATAATCACACAAAACAATTTTTGTCATTACTAGTACTAATAGCCTATGTAATAAAATTTGCAAAATTATAAAATTACGATCTGCTTATCACGCTTTGCAGCGGAATTTAAAAGATTTTAATGAATGCCCTATTAAATCTCAACTATAAATACCCTGTCTTTCCAGGAATATAATTATGTAGTCCATAAATAATTTTCTCGAAGTATAAACACTTTGTACGAAATAATATTAGATTAAACTTAGCAGTGTACAGAAAAAAATGGCTAAAAGAAATAAAAAGTTGTTTGTTTTACTAATAGATTTAGTAATTATTATTATTAAAAAAAAAGAAACAACATTTTGAAAATGTTTCCCTACATAGAAATTTTTTTTCTTTATAAATAGCCTATTAATAACAGTCCTTGTAAAAATAAAGAGAATGGCTTAACATAAGTATAAACATGAAAATCAGTGAGTTTTTCATAAAATATTTATTTTGAAAGAAAGAGAATGGCATAAGTATGTGAAAATCAATTAGTAATTTCTTAAAAGTCTTACTTCTTAAATTGCAATATGTATCTATTAAATAACAAATGAGCTTGACTTGTGAGAAAGTAACTTAGATAAAATAAAACCTGAACACAAAATCTCACAATAAATACGTTTACTATCCTCAAACGCGTTTCAACGACAATGTCGCCATCCTCAGTGATGTACGGGGTACAGTATCCAAACTATAACTGTAACTGAAACGCGTTTGAGGTTAGTAAACGTATTTATTGTGAGATTTTGTGTTCAGGTTTTATTTTATCTATGTATCTATTGTTTAAATAAATCAGCTTTTTAATCCTTTAAATTTTAAGTTCAAAATATGGTTCAAGAAATACATTAATTTAGACAAATATATTTTTTGTCTGACTGCTGTGTGGACTGATTTTCGGTGGCGCGTAGCAGTAAATGATCAGAAAAACTAGAGCCGTTATGGCCCAAACAGCAACTTCTTTTTTGTTTATTTTATCTAAGTCTTTTTTGTTTACTTAACCCATATTAAAACTGCGACCTGTTTGGACTATATAATCTGCATTAAAAATATTACATGACGGTTTATAAATAATAAACACGATTTTTGAAGTGAAGAACGGCCAGTTTTTTGCGTGGGTATTCGAATGAAATCTCGCGTACCGTACCGTACAGTACCACAATCGAATCACGATATAAAATACATGCCTGCTACCACCAATGAAACGGACATTGTGCTCCCTCATTTTGTAAGTTGTGTTAAAATAGTTTATTTGGCATCGCCTCTGAAATGGACATTGTGCTTCCTCATTTTGAAAGTTGTGTTAAAATGGTTTATTTGAAAATACCTCTGAAACGGACATTGTGCTTCCTCATTTTGCGCTTTTTCATTTTGTAATTTATGTTAACATAATTTACTTGGTAGGGTTAAAATAATCAAATTTCAGATCAAACTGATATGAAAAACGATTTATGTTCATTACAGTTTTTACTTCTGTCGGCAGTCCAGCAACTGTTTTCTTGAATTTTTTGCATATATATTGTATCCTTCCACTCCCTTTCCTTTAACTTTTTGTTAGTTTGCCAAGTAACTGTACCTTGTCATAGTATGCAAATTTTATATTAATATAAAAATATAAATATTAACTTTTAAAAATTCTCCTTAGTCTGAGGCTGTCTTGCGCTTACACGGACGAAACCAAGTTGTAGGATAAATTGTAAATAATTTGTAGGATTACCAGGATTTGTGTTGTTTTTCCTTAAAATGGAGTTATATCAAGTACCTTCGGTCAATTGTATATAAATCGTATCACATTATTTTTTTGGGAGCTCAAACAACCGAGTCAGAAAACACAATTTCGTGGAACCGTCTCCAACGATAATTCATTTAGAATTATGGTGCAAATAATTTCCAAGTCTGAATTAAAATTTTGTGATCATACCTATTTCAAAAGACAACATTTATGTTTTCGTTAGTTTGTATTTTGAGTTGTATTTTGAGCGACATATAATGCCGCTAAAATATTTTGTTTTCAGTTTTCGATACAGTACCAGGAGACCGAGCTAAAGCTCGATTATAAGCAGGGCCTAGTTCGCTCACGTCAATAACTATTATTGCAAATTTCCGTGAACATCGTTTAGGTTAGGCCTATAACATTAAACAACTAAATAAAGGGTGTGTTTATTTAGCAGAAGTATTCGTTGCCATGGTAACTATAAATAGATACAACATTAGGCTTACCTCTAATAAAATACAGTTTAAAAGAAAACAGATGATTATTGTAATGGCATTGAAAACATTTGCATCAGCTGTGCTTCGTTTAAAAGAAAACAGATGATTATTGTAATGACATTGAAAACATTTGCATCAGCTGTGCTTTGTATTGTTTAAAATGGATAAATTTCACTTTTTAATTTAATAAAAAGACGTAGAAAACGAATTTTCCCAGACTGGTGACCATTTCCAATCGATTTCTCGTGGCCAAAAGCCCCATATAAAATCAAAAAATCAAAAATCCTTAGACGGAGATTCTAGATCCATTTAGCAGACAGACAATTATCTCTCGCTTTAGAAGATAAGATATGAAGTTAAAAAAACAAACTTGTAAAGCATTTAAATCGTATGCCATATCATCTTCAAAGGACTCCGCCATGTAACATGGAAATACATTAACATTCATTTAAACAATTTAAAAGTTTCAATAGCTTAGTTTTTCTTCCTGTACAATGTAAAGCGACAAAATCTGATCTACTTTCAAAGTTTTAATGTTTTTTTTTTTGTGTACGATACACTAAACATTTCTTGGCCTGCGTTTAAATGAAAGTTTTCTTTACATTTATTATAAGAATCCCCACCTTCTCAGTTTCTTCTTGAAACCCCTTGAATCCAAGTTCTTTACTTTATATTCGAACAAAACAAGAAATAAAACTAAGAATCAGCAAAGCTGGGTGGGGTTATAGTACTCGGCTCTCACTGTTGGGTACCGGACGGTCCTGGACGCTGGGAACGGTGCTCCGGGTTCTGGAGTGATGATCCCATCCATACCAAACCAAGGAAACGAGAAACTGCGCACTTCTGAGTCGTTGAACGAAGCAAACATTATATGTGAGCCGTCGGGTGAGCACCAAAGCGCTTCGTGAGGTGGGGTGAGCACATCCTCTGGAACAGATAATATCCCTATCTACACAAAGGGATAATGTGTAATACATGTTGTAACAATTAAACGAAAAACTATATATCTAAAATAGCACTTTTACTAAAGTGGTATCTTTTACAACTGTAAACTATATTATATATTCCTTTCATTCTGTATTTTGTAAAGTTTTATCTAAAATAACACTTTTACTAATGTAGTATCTTTTAAAACTATAAACTGTTTTACATGTTCCTTTCTTTGTGTATTTTGTAATGATTTATATAAAAAACTACCTTTTTTATTTATTAGAAACTTTTTACTGATTAGTCAAGCACGGGTTTGACCGAGCTGAGGAATGATTGAAAATGTTTTAATAATACCATCGTTCGTGTGCTTTTTACAGCTTAAGCTGGCTAAACTGTAAAAGATAAACCGACAGAATAACTACAATGACAATAGGTTTCATTGTAAAAAAGAGCGCTACTAGTAAAGGCTATCGTTTATAGGTATCTTACAATAAGCGTTTCAATAGATCAATGTATTCAAACACAACAAAATTCTGTTGTGATGCAACAAAACAAGTTATTGATGATTGTCATAAAGCCATTTTAACAATCGTCTTAGTCTGATCACAGACTTGAGATCATATACAACACAGAATAAAATTTGTAGTTGTCAGAAATAGAGAATTCGTTTGGACGGTTTGGTTGTGCGGGCCAAAGAATATCTGGTCAGACAGTGGCAAGTATATTCAGTGAAGTCCCAGATACACAATACTATAATGGCTTTGGTAAGTTAGGCAGAACTGTTTACGGTTCTAGGTTGTCTGGAGTTGAATGAGGTTCCTGGGGTAAGAATGTATTCATGCACATGGATAAGTCAGACAACACTAACAGTACTGGAATTTGAAAATTTCGACTCGACGTTGGTCGAAAGCTACCAAAGTTTTAAGTTCCATAATATAATAAGGTAACGGTGCAATGTGTGCCCGCCCACCTGTGCATACGAAAAGCAGACTTAAGGGGGCGCTTCCCTGCCCGCCAATTGAATCTTATTCCCATAAGAGCAATGCTACAGAATAAGTCATTTTTTTCCGTTAATTCATGGAATAAATTTAAAAATTTGGTTTCATTTTGAAGTACTGTCATATGCGAATGTTGATTGCCGAATACATTTTCAGAAACCGTTTTATTGTTTTCATAAACGTATGATATAAATAGTAAAAAATAGTAAACTTTATAAATTTTTTACTCAGTTGCAAAAAGAGATATTGCAAAAATCCTTAGCAATCAACACCCACAATCTATTTTACTTTAAGGAAAAAAATACAGTTTTCGTTTTTTAACAAAAACAGCACAAAAATATGCTTAATAGTGAAGGTATGTTTTGGTTATTTAACATTGAAATTGGTACCCAATATCGTAGTTTTGAATGTGGCGAGCCGAGCCTTAAGGGAAGCACAGACCCCATCTGTGAACCGGAGACTGTTATAAGTTAAACAAAGGTGGGAAATCAAGTCTTAGTAAGTCTATCATGCTTCTTGATAAGAACAAACATTGGAAAGTACTACACTTCAACACTGGACCATCTTTAGTTAAGTGAACATATACAGAAAATGTAATTTTTAATGAATATCCCAAATATTGGTTGTAGAACAGACTGCAGAGGACATCCTAATAGAGTGTGAGGTCCTGGAGTAGGTGTAGGTCTATCTTCGTTAAGGCCGATGCACTCAAATTATGAGTTATTGCCTCATTTGTGGCATACGAATTTCAGAAAAGGAAATGTATAGATATGGGTTCTCCTACACTTACAAAATTGTAAACACTAGTTTAAATTAGATTGAACAATAAATATACAAGATTTAAAAGATACAAGACATGATTACGGAACAAACAACAATGGTATAGCCTCAAAGACTACTTGTTCAAGTACTCTCTCACTGAGTAAAATGCCCGCTCAGTGAGCTATTTTTTAAAGTTTTTCCCAAATTCATAGAGAAAATAAATTTCTTTCAAATACTGAGGCAGTACATTGTATAACTTCAAAAACGAGTAGAACACCATGTTCAAACGCCTTCAGTCTATGCATTGGGTATTGTAGTATTTGCTGACGGAAGGAATATCCATGTTGGTGCTGACTGACACCACTCTTGTTGGAAAAGTACAGCAAAACGTTCAAAATATAAATACTTTGCAGGGTTAAAAATTGGGTTTATAAATATATATCTCTTAATGAATCACTGTACTTTAAATTACAAACTATTCTAATTATTTTTTTACGCAAATGTTTTATTGACTCTCCAGAATTACCCCAGATGGCTACTCCATATCTGATTTGTAAGTAAACATAAGCATAATACGCGGACTAGAGTTGTGGCCTTAGTTGTAGTTGAGGAAAAATTCATACTTCACATCTGTTTTGGTATTGTAAATCTTCTGAATGTTATCTAAAACTTTTGTATGAAACAAGTTTTAACACGACCAACCCTTTCTGCGATATGAGGACGGAACACAAAACACAATTACTCCCTTATTCGACAAAATATAAAATCTGTCCTACGTTTCTATAATTCTTCTAAATATTACAAAAATCTTTAGTTTTAAAATATTTATAATAACTACTACCCTTAGCGCTAGGAGCGATAAATCTATCAATGCTTAGATTATCCGAGTATATAGGAATTATGAATGGTTATAGCTTGATCACTGTAGCTCGTACATCGCTGAAGATGGCAAAATTGTAGTTGAAACGCGATTAAGTAAATAAACGTATTAATTGTGAGATTTTGTGTTCAAGTTTTATTCTATCAAGTACATCTTCTCACAAGTGCAGCTCAAGTTTGATTATTACACAAGTTTTTCTAAAATAATAATTTTTACAACCATTCGAAAACAATTTCACTACGCTAAAAATTGTACTCTAATTCTAGCTTGGAAACTATTCTAATTTGGGTTTAAAACGCGTAAACCATTTAAATAGGTTAAAAAAATTTCAAAACTATAATTCAAACAATTATAATATTATTAGCGTATTGCTATTCTAGTATTTTCACAGAGATACTAACAGAACTAGGAACTAATGGTTTCAAACAACACCTTTACAATGAATAGATTTGCACTAAAGTACCACGCACATTGCAATATATCAGGTGTAGGAAGGTAATGCACATATAAAAGGCAAGTTCTTGAGGATGTCTACAGTTGTGCCAAAAATCTGGTTCCATTTAAATTGTTCTTAAAAAATATAAAATTGATTTCCACTCCTCTTGTTTAAACATGAGTAGACGAGGCGCGCCGGTAGCAGTAGCACGGGCTCTTATGGGACTTTTTTTACAAAGAATTGCCTCAGATGACGACACCATCTGGTTTTTGATGGCGTAATATCCATCAACTGACAAATGATGATATAATACGTGAAAAAACATATAACAGTGCGTTATAGTGTATACAAAAATCTTTATTTTATACAGGAATTCCGATAATCATAAAGGCATAGTTAAGTTACGGTGTTTTAGAATATCAGCAGTAGCGCAACAAAGCGGTAGTATTAAATAGATTGAAGTGATCAAATCTTATAAAAGCGAAAGTGCTTCCGTACATGCGTGTACGTGAGTAACAATATAATATAACAGCTGATTTTACTCATCATCTGTAATACTTAAACAAAAACCTGCGTAGATTAGGCCTATACTTTCTTATTATAATTTATTTTGAAGTTGATTATTTTTAATGTGAGTTGTAGAACTAATGTATGCCATACAATACGTTATAAGATTTGCTTTGAGGTTATAAACTGTATATAAATACAACCATTTATCATCAATATAATATATTCGTGTATACAGATTTAAAGAAGATATATCTACTCGTTTAACTTCGGAAACTTTTGTACAACTTCGTATAACATATAAACGTATTCGATTGTTAATTTTTTCACTATAATATTAATTACTTCTAGATCATTTTATCAATCAATATTAAATAAAAAGTAATCAAAAGATAATATTTTTATCTTTATTTAAATACATAATAACGTAAATTAATGATTTTTGTTTAACAAATAGGCCTACAGTTTTATAATTTTTGTATATGTACACATTTACCGAGTTAAAAATCCCCGTTAGCATAGTCAGGTAGGCCTGGAGATAAAGTCTGTTGTTTTTAAATAGTATTTTCTTACATGATGTATTTCTGATGTGTATCTAATTAATCTGCCTGAGATTATTCACGGGGCTTACTAGATTTTCACGGTATTATAAAGTATAAGTAACCTATTAGATGCAACCTGTTTATCACACATTATATTATCATCTTACGTATATTATCATGTCAGTGCAATACATAGAACGCCTTCACAGTTACCGTCGTAAGTTCCAAGATAATATGGTTTCCTTATGTACTATAACACTCTTCGGGCCTTTTCTGTTATATCCCCGCATTTACAAACTATTTTCTAAAACTATTTTCTATTCTCAAACTATATTCTGTAGAATGAGGATTAATCGGGAATGTGCAAATAACTATTTATAACTACTCCATGACATAATATAAGGAAGGAAGTTTCCAGTTTTTGTTGATATTAGATAAGGGTTATCGCAAACGCGTAACTTTACTATTCGACTCAATCCTAATATTTTTGCAGACAAAGACGTTGTTTTACATTTGACTGTTAAATGTTGAATACAGGTAAACATCTGTGCCTAAATAGGTTAAGTTAGAACCTTTTAGGTATTTTTTTAATTGTTATTTTTGCATTTCTGTTGCCATAGGTTAGCCTAGAGTCGAATAGTAAATGCGGGGATATAACAGAAAAGGCCCACTCTTCTATATGTTTTATCATACATTTTATGATCACCTGTCAGAGAACAGCGGATATTACTTCATCAAAAACAAGATGGCGCCACCCAAAAACGTCCCATAATCTGCAGTAAACGAGAAAGCAACCGAAAACGCAAGCGCTTCTTAGTATATTCCTATCTAAACAGTGCAATTTCTAGTAGCTGAACGCTTTGACATTACCTCATTTCAAACCATTTTATAAGTCTATCTTTTGTAATTGAGTGTTGAAAAAAAAACTGAATATTCTTTATCAAATTTCGGATCCGGCTTGCAAATTATTTTTCAGTATTAATTTTGTATTGTGTTAGGAAAAAATTATAACTTTGTACTTACAAAATGTCAATTACATAACAAATCAAAAGCATTTTAAAAAAATGTAAAATGCAAAACGGATGCGTATTGTGACTGTGCTTAAAATGAGACATTGCAAACAATTTTATGATAAAAAATAAACGAAATAAATGGTTTGAAATTTAACATTGCTCTTATGGGATAAAAATCCAAGATGGCAGCCACTACAGCATACCCTTAAGGGTCTGCTCCAGTAAACGAGAAAGCAACCGGAAACGCAACCGCTTCTCACTGTATCCCTATCTAAACAGTACAATTTCTTGCAGCTGAACGCTTTGACATTGCCTCATTTCAAACCATTTTATATATCCATCTTTTGTAATTAAGTGTTGAAAAAAAACTGAATATTCTTTATCAAATTTCGGATCCGGCTTGCAAATTATTTTTCAGTATTAATTTTGTATTGTGTTAGGAAAAAATTATAACTTTGTACTTACAAAATGTCAATTACATAACAAATCAAAAGCATTTAAAAAAAATGTAAAATGCAAAACGGATGCGTATTGTGACTGTGCTTAAAGTGAGACATTGCAAACAATTTTATGATAAAAAATAAACGAAATAAATGGTTTGAAATTTAACATTGCTCTTATGGGATAAAAATCCAAGATGGCCGCCACTACAGCAGACCCTTAAGGAGTGAAGCTGAGTACGTTCACAGTCCGGGGATTCCCAAGGTTGTCGGCCGCTCCTTATGCAAGAATTGGAATTACTGCCCTCTCTAGAATCCCCGTTGGCATTGCCGATGTCCGTTTCCGTTACTACGTTATGCGTAAGATGCGGATATGTGAACTCTCATTAGAAACAGTGTCATTAATAATAAATGCTGATGCCCGCGCTGCTTCCGATGACGACTAGTACGTGCCTACAGTTTATCAGCAGAACCGGCCCTGAAAATTCCTCTGTGAGACACTCTGCACATAAACATGTGGCAATCTACAGTAATCTGTTTTCCTTGATGCAACACATTATATCATTTCCTTTATTTATTCTGTAACGAACTTGAATAGATTTTAACTACGTAAACTAACTTCTCTATTTAACTACCAAATTTGTGAAAACACTTAAACATTTCATGCTCATCCCAGAGTATCTTACCACGAAAACTCTAATATTCTCTGATCGTGTGCCTTGCTGTATCTGGAACAGAAAGTTACTGTTTGACCTGATTAAACAACAATGCAAACATAAACAGTCCGCATCCCACAGTTCCGGTTAATTCTAGTGTTTCATACAACTCCAGTAGTTTGGTATCAGTAAACAATTATTGCAGTTTATGTCTTTTCGACGGGATTGTGCAATGATGCAACTTTATACTGTTTTTATAAATAATTGTGATACGAGTTTATTCTGTTTTTAAATAATTCACTTTTAGTTTTTAGTTATTATAATTTAAACTACAATAATTTAGTGTATTTTATTGAACTGTACAACTCACAAAAAACGATAAAATGAATTAATTTTGCTTCACAATTTAAACAAATTTCACTATTGTAATTCAAATTTGAAAGAGGCGTCTGACAAGTTTTGTTTCCTAAGTTTTTACATTTCCTCGCTTATGTTTAGCTTCAAACAAGAAATGTATGAAGTACGCAAAATAAATCCCTACATTTGTCTTGCGTGAACTTAGCTTGATATTATGAGCTTGACCTTGATAAGAAAACTTATTGGCTTTCTTCCAGATCACAGATGTCATATCCATGTATACTCATTTCTGACTGTTAGTCAAAGCTCAGGATGTCCTAGCTAGGAGGAAAGACAGGTAAATTCCTTGAATAAAGCCACTTTTTCAGCCTAGAACCTTCAACATAAATTGCGAAGGTTTTACCCAGTTAGTGATTACCTGCAACATCTTCATTAGTCAATTAACATGAAGTAAATACGTTTGCATGGACGAAAATAATAAACAAGAATATACAGGGGATTCTGTAATGAGTGGAGATAATTTTAAGAAAACCTTCTTTAAAGATATGTCTGGAAACACTCT
Source organism: Philaenus spumarius (assembly GCA_018207615.1). Classification (NCBI taxonomy): domain Eukaryota; kingdom Metazoa; phylum Arthropoda; class Insecta; order Hemiptera; family Aphrophoridae; genus Philaenus; species Philaenus spumarius. Next base: position 159,718 of record JAGFPH010001227.1, on the reverse strand, counting down.
TACCATCAAATTTTCTTTTTTCTTTAACTAAATAGTTTATATCTCTACAACAGATTAACCGATTGAGTTGAAATTTCTCGCGCTACTCATTTCAATGTAATATCTCAACAATGTAAAGACCTAGTGTGACAAAAATAATCAACTTGTTCCAATAATCCGTTTTAAAATGGCGACCATTTAAACAATTTTAATGAAAACGACTCAAAAATAGTAACTTTTTATAAAAACCATCAGAGTAAATTTATTCGTGAATCCCGTTTAGTTTCTTAACGAATGTTCCCACTACCAAAACAATCGAACAAAGGGCGAACAGTAAATCAGCGGCGTTAGTTAGCATTGATGAGAGCGACAGGCTTATTATTGAAATGCATCAAACTTTGGGCACCAACGACAACAGTTTTACTGATACGTTTTATTCGATAGTTCTGACGATTATACCATTCGATAGGAAACTAACGGGCTCCAAAAAATAACTCTCGACATTTAAAATATACGGGATTTTAGTAACCACCGCTACTAACAACGCAAAAATGTCGATCCTTTAATTCCACACTACGTTGTTCCACGTTCACCGTGCAGTGCAGATCTTACGGGAGAATAGACATGCTACTACCATTACAGGGAACATCACGTTTATTGTCATGCGGGATGCGTCAACTGTACGAGCGTTGCATGGGAGTTGATGTTTTTAGTTGGCTAGTACAGCTGAAACTGTCGTATGTATAACATGGTTTATGGGCAAGGCGTATTAAAGAAGGTGTGTGCATCGAGGAGCGTAAACTCGTCCGGCTCGCGCAGCTACGTCACGTGTTACACACTGAACCAGTAGTTCCGAGCGCAATTGTAAGCTTTTGCTCAAACTGCGAATTAAATACTTTATGGTTGTCTAAAAATTATGTTTTTGGTATCGATGGAAAGGTAATAAAGTGAGCATTAAAATGATCTATGCCCATGGTCAAATATTCCTAGGCGTATAATTTCGAAACAAGTCTAAATCTAATATACGGGTTTGAATGACATAAAAATTACCCTAAGTGATGAACTTTTTTACTATTACTTTCGGGAGGCATTCAAAGACATAGAAATGTAGAGAATAAATTGTAGTAAATACTGACATAATTTTTTTTTATGAAAGTTGTAGCTGTCCTATATAAATAAGATTGTAATCAGAACCATACATAGTTACTCGCTTCTTGCGGTGATTGAATGTACGCTAATCTAATTTGTTATTAGTTCTAATTTCTCTTCGTTATTTATTATTCACATTGTTGTGAACAGGTAAATTTTGTTTAACGTATAAATATGAATTTTTAAAGAGTTGGCAAATTTAAGTAGCTCTATAGGGTAAAACCTTTTACCACCAATAAGTTGGTGATTTTTCCAGTTTATTGGTTTTGTTATGTTTACTAGGCCTACTAAATTTACTTTCAAAAATTGAAATTATCTAAAATTGTGATTTTTAGTTAGCCTACCCAAGGATAAATAATAAATAAAAATAAATATAAACTAATTATCAATGAAATAATTTAAAAATAGTAGTCTAGGTGATAAATAAAAAGTCGTGGTGAATACAACATTGAGTTTTATTTCAGTATTAACCCTAGATTACTTATGTAAAAATTTTGTTACGGTTACTTATGTATCTTAAATTTGACTAACAAATATTTTTTTTTTTTTACTGTACTAAAATAATTTTGTAATTATTTGTTTGAATTGTAGTTGTATCCTAGCATATTTTAGGGTTATATATTTTTGTAAAAAGAGTTATACATCAAACTATTAAATAAAAAATAAATAAATAAAAAGATGACTACTTTTTATTTAAAAATAAAAAACAAGAAATTTGAAAATAATTAAAAATCGTATAAAAATTGTTTAAATATTTTTAAAACACATATTTATGGTAAATTCTTGAGTTGTACTACATTTTTTTAGTAAAATCAAAAGTTTTTTCCATAAGGGGTTTGGTTGATTAATTAAAAAGTTAAATAATCTTTCTCATCTTTTAACACTCATAAACTGTAGACCTATAAAAATGTGAACATGTTATATAATTTAAATGCTGATAAGTGTAAATATTACATCAATCCAAATAATGTACATATAAGCAACAAAGAATAAGTAGATTCTAAGTAAAATATTACATAATAACCCACAATATGTAAATATGTAAGACATATAATTTATTGTAAACATTAAAAAAACAAAAAACAAAATACAAAAAATTCATAAAAATACATTTGTAACATATACACAAAGCAAAATCAAATGTTTAGTACTATTATAATGCTATTGATTTATGACAAAACTATAAGATGTCTCTTATATAAATCATTATTATGAACATGTGATAATTCTGTTTGTATGATTGAAGCATTAATGAATACAAGCAATTATGGTGACAAATAAATAAATAAATAACAATAAATATGAAGTATTCAGATATTAAATAAACAAAGGAGAATGGAATTTTGAATGGGGCCTAATTCTTTGTTGACTACAGGATGTTGGTTCCGGTTAGTGAAGAGTTTCCCATGCGTCTGGTAAGTTCTGTTTTGTTACGTTTTTAAAAGGGTCGTGTTTTCTATATTGAAAAAATGATTTTCTTGTAAGCAGTGTTTGGCAATTATAATGCAATATAATGCTGATTTGTCGGGTCTATTGCACTTAAAGTGAGAGAAATGTTCTTCGGTTCTAATTCTTAAGTTTCTTATAGTTTGACCTACATATTTAACAAAAAGTAAATTAAAAATGAAATTCAATAATAACCAATATTAATTTAAATACATAATTTATTACAATAATAAACTATGTTGCCTATAATTATGACGTTAAAAATGCTTGAAGGTCGTACAAGTTTCGGCGGTAAATATGGCAAAGGAGTCTAGACTGGATCTCCGACTGTGTAGCACGCTACGTCACGGGTAGGCTGGAGTGGAGGGAGAACCTGCGCATGCACACACCTTCTTTAATACGCCTTGGTTTATGGGTGGAATCCAGTGTGCGTCATTCCACTCCTACTACTATCGTAATAAAACTATTCCAACTTTTTCAGAATTAGTTTGCTATTCGAATAGTACCCTATCATTTAAAATAAATATTACATTTGTTTAAAAAAATATGTTTTAAAGAGCTTTATTCCATTCTGTTTTCAATGTTAGTAGTTGACCTTTGGGAAAGTTTTTTTATGTTTTGGTCAGAGAAATTTCGACTGTGAAAAGTTTTAAATAAATAACTAAAATTAATGTTTTTCTTCAATTCTGCTTTCGGTGTTTCCTAATGCCAGTTTAGGTTCAATAAGCACGAGAATTGAACATACACGGTGAATCTCGAGCCGCCCGGCTTGCGTAATGTTGATATAACTAGTTTCCCATTTCTGTAAACTTACTTATTTGTTTTCATAGTTTTTAATAGTACAGTAGTTCAATATCAAACAGAGGTCAATAATAGTCAATAGTAGAAAGTTAAAAGCAATATCGCCTACCTACAAATTCAATAAAGCATACCAGTCTAAAATTTAAAATAAAGCCCCAATTGCATTTTAATTTTATAAACATTACTTTACCAAGTATATTGTGTTAATAACATTATCCATTATTTAGTTATTTTACATATTCAGTTTTAAAATATTTAAATGGTTCAAACAAAAAATACATTAAAATTTTGAATTACTAAAATCGTATTGATATACTATCCAAACTATTTTTTGTTGAAAACGGATACAAGTGTAATACTTTTATACAAGTTTTATCAGAAAAACTTATAGGGTACAGAAGGTTTATTATTACCAGAAAGTAAATTGTCGTTGAACTCATATTTCCGGGGGTTCCTATAAATGTCATTCACATATGCATAACTTATACAAGGGAAATAAGTTATTGACTAATTTTGTGGCCAAACGAAAGTGGAAGATCATGACGATGTTTTTATAAAAGTACCCCCGCCCACCACCTCACCGTAAGGGCTCAAACCAGAGCCAAGTGCGCGTAGCTAAGTGGGCTAAGTGATTAATTGTCTGTAATGATTATTACCAGAGAATACAGGTACTCTACACTCATGAGAACTTGTTGTACTGGTCTCTCTACAATGTGAACGGTATCAATTTAGGAACCAATCCTTGATATCCGATTACATCAAAATATTTCAGTATCTGATAATGATTATCGATTGCAAGAGGTTTATATAAAATTAAATTAAAATGTATTACTCCTTCCTGGTTAAGAGCAATGCTGATTATAAAGAAACAAAAACATTTTTTAACTTAAAAAAAGGTATAATACTGATAAAATTTAAAACTAAAATTGCATCATATTGCAAGTTATTGTTGTATAACAGTGGTCGTTTATTGTTTTATAAACAGTTGAACTTTAATACAGAGTATTTAAAAAGTGACAAGAAATTTTATTTAATTATTTATCTTTTAAAAGTTAGGACGAAATTAATAAATTTAAATAAATATTCATATTCAGTTACGTCCAAACTGTGTTCCTTGTGCAACATCAATGAAGAGGAAGGCGTCCGACATTTCCTTGCTGTGTGTCCCATACTCAAGGAATTTAGACGCGAAATTTTCGGGAAGGATGTATTGTCTGTACAAGAACTATTAAATCACCTAAATTTAATGGAAGTCACTGGACTAAAATAAGTAAATTTTTCAGCAAAGCCTGGGCACATAGGTTTAGTTTAACTAAAGAGTTTTTATTTTTAAGTAATTCATTTTTAGTATTATTTTTTTCCTTATGAAATTGGTGTTTTTTTTCACTACACCAAAGTAATTATTAGTTGATTTTAAACATTGTATAAATATAGGTTTAGTAACTAAAGAGTTTTTATTTTTTAAGTAATTAATTTTTAGTATTATTTTTTTCCTTATGAAATTGGTGTTTTTTTTTCACTACACCAAAGTAATTATTAGTTGATTTTAAACATTG
>JAGFPH010001227.1:129771-154777 GCA_018207615.1 Philaenus spumarius | reverse complement strand
TTTTTTTTCACTACACCAAAGTAATTATTAGTTGATTTTAAACATTGTATAAATATAGGTTTAGTAACTAAAGAGTTTAATTTTTAAGTTATTCATTTTTAGTGTTATTATTTGATTTTTCTTCTTTCAGAAATTTGTGGTTTTCTTTCTTTCTCACTACTGTTTATAAAGAATAATTTATTAGTTGATTTTAAACATTGTAAAAACACCACAGTTGCAACACTTTTAACACTTTTAAAAAACTTAATTGTGCCTTACAATTATTCGGCGTGTAGGTCGTAGTGTGGCTCATGGAATGTGGTCCATTTGTGTTTTTTAAACTTGTGTTATGTGTTTTATTGTGTAAGTGTACTTGACAATGGGATTGTGGTCCCGAAACGCGTCGTAACATTCGAACGACCAAAAAAGTCACAAGACGGACCAATAAAAGGTAAATATTTAATATTATTATTAAAATATTATCCTATATATTATTCAAAGTGATTTGGAATCCAAGAATCTGCAAAAAAAAAAAATATAGGTTTAGTTTAACTAAAGGATTTAATTTTTAAGTAATTCAGTTTTAGTATTATTATTTATTTTACCTTCATTCAGAAATTGGTGGTTTTCTTTCACTAAGAATAGTTATTAGTTGAACTTAAACATTGTAAAAATATAGGTTTAGCTTAACTAAAGGTTTTAATTTTTAAGTAGGCTAATTCATTTTTAGTATTATTATTTAGTTTTTCTTCTTTCAGAAATTAATGGTTTTCTTTCACTACTGCTTATAAAGAGTAATTATAAGTTTATTTTAAACATGTAATCGATTGATATATATCCTTTTTCTCTTAGTTTGAATGTATGAATAAGTCATATTGTTTATTACTGCAGGTTAATGTAACAATTTTGCTAAAGTCTGTAATATGTATTTTTTCTTTATTAAATAATTTTTATTAGTATTGCATAATGTACAAAGAAAATGAAGAATAAATTTTCAATTAAAAAAATTAATAAGGTATTGTAATTCATTAGTAATTAATTCGCTGTATTTGTAGTGCAATTGATTGAATCGCTGTATCCAATATTATCGTAACAGCACAGAGTACATGAGAGTACACAGATACATCGTGTAATCATCATACTCGCTCAGAATTAGTATATTTAGTAGGCATTGGTCAGTATTTGTACTCTTGTACTGTGACTACTGTACTCAATATCAGATACTTTTGACTTACAGTAATCGGATACATTTCCACTTGGCAAGTACTGAGTACAAAATACTCGTTACAGGAAAACCGACACATCTTTACAGTAAAGCAACGGTAACAGCTACGGAAATATAAACAACTCATAAAGAATTTATTAAAAATATCATTCGGTTCAACCAAACTCTAATCACTTTTTATGACTTACTAACCTTGGTAGAGCCAATCAGGAATGCCGTTGTAGATCATAGACTGTTGACCAGTGTAAGTGACTCTATGATCTGTAGAACTGACGGGAGAATATCGGAGGTATATGTCGTTCTCTGACACGAAGACTAATGTGGTAGTGTTCCCACACCAGTGTGCTAACTGGAGTAACGTCTGTTGCATCTTTGAGGAGTCGCTCAGTCTGACGGGGATGTGGTGGCTGTGAAACGAAAAGCTTTGTTAGTGTGCGTTATATTTAGGTACCGATACACGAGGGAACTGGACACTTATTAATTCCATAAGCCCAATGAGCTGTGTGCAGGAAGCGGAGAAAATAGTTCAAAACAATAAACAATAGATCTGAGAAAATCACAAAATCTAAGAAAAGTAAAACCCAATATTTTTTCTAATCAATATTATTATTTAAAGGAACCAAATTAAATTAAAAATTGAAGCACTCCTTTCATAACTTTAGTTACAAAGTTACAGACTGGACGACTCTCGTGAAAGGATTTGGAAGCTCATGATGCATGAAAATTAAAAAATTTGTTTCCATACTTACAATGTTGCTATGTAAAAAACAAAATGGAGGGCAGATGGTAAAACATTATACCTTTGTTTGTATAATATAGTTGTATACTATTTTCGTTAGAATGATGCAATAAACACACCTGTTAATGATGTGGTTAATTATTATTAGACCACAAACAACCTGATAGGCCTATTAAGATAGATATATTTTATAAAAATCAAATTTAAAATTTGGTTTTTATAAAAATATTTAGTAATTGGCAAAATATGAGTAAAGTTGATAAATACTCTAAACATTTTAAAACAATATCGTTTATTGCCTTACACATAATGAGTTGAAATACTTTTTAGATATCAAGAAGTTATTACAGTACTTCAATATTTCTCAAACATAAAACTAGGTTATTTGAAAAGGATAAGAAAGTTTGTGCCAAGATAAAGAAGATATTAGTAACACGATTTATTACGTTCGAACAATTAAATTTCAACACTCAAGCTTAAAATACGGAAGACTTATAGGTATCTTAAGTAATATAGATTGTCAGTATATAAAAAGCGTTAATAGAAATACCTATTTAGATTCTGGCCTTGATTGATAGATATCTATTTATTTCTTTTATAATAGCTACTCAATAAATCTAAACAAATAAGCCGAAATATTCAACGCTATTATTTGTGACGCTATGATGGTGAAATATGAGTTGATAGCGCGCACTAATGGTGAGTAACGTAATTGCGTAGTAGGAGAACGCTTTGTTATTTTAGTATGAATGAAGATAGTAACAGTTGTTTGAAATAAAAGATAAAATAACTGATTAGGTTAACCGCTTTCAATAATTCAAAAGTAAGTTATGCATGGTTTGGAAAAATATTAATCATTTTAGTTTATTCCTTCTTTTACAATTTTTCAAAATGGTGAATTTAAAACTGATAGATTTTCTGCAGTTATAATTTAAAATTGTTTTATACACATTTTGAAATAAAGGCTTTTTTTGAATTTTTTTCTAAACAATCAAATTAATGTTATAAAATACTTTAGAAAATGCGGTACAATATAAATATTTTTGAATTTTAGAGTTGTATGTTGATATTAAAAAAATGTCCGAGATAATTTACGCTGTTACACAGGCAGCGAAAACCACCAATACAGTAAATTTGTTTTGTAACAAGCCCTAAGAAATAAGTTGTAATTTTTGGATGAAAAGTGTCAGCATTCAATGTATAACATATACAACTGTAAACACTAGAATTACAATCGTATTTAAAACTATAATAATATAAATACATACTCATTCGTGACATCATAGATAGTGTAGTGTGCTGTGTAGGTGTTTTTGAAAATCTGAAACAGAAATAGTAGAGGAATTAAAATATGAAATATATTTCACTGAAATCTTCCTGTTCTGTTAAAAAATAAAATAAACGAAAGAAATATTACTTACAAGGATGAAATCCATACAATACTAACTGTTACAACCGGGCTTGCTTCTGATCAAATAAGGATTACTTCTTGAGCTTTTCCAAGAAATATTTAATTTGAAAAATTAAAAGTATTATGAAAAATATTAAAAAGTGTACTTTTTGTGCTGATTTTTTAAACTTATTCTAATAAGCACATTGATTGTGTGCCATAACTGTTTATTTGTTTGGTTAACAGTTTCATAGTTACATTATCTTGATTGTAGGAATGTGTCCCTAGAGGAAAATTGAGGCCCACATACGTTGTGTTTAGCGTCAGCGGCACAACTCCAATAAAAAAATACAGATCTTTGTTGCTTCCCTGAATACCCTACTTTCGTTTCCTGGACCTTAAAACCCATGAGCGCACTAATCTATTCACAATGACAGGAATTACCTTTCTCCTGACCAAACAAACGTCTTGCAGAAATAGTATCAAATAAAAAATTAAATTTAACTAATTATCGCAAAAGTTTTTATTTATCCTAAAATACAAAATTTTCTCGCTATGAATATTTGTTGACATTCTTTTATTATACAAAATTTGTACAACTTTTCATAAAAATTATAAATTTTATATATTTTGTACGAAACAAAATCATACTTTATATTTCCCATAGATTTTTCTAAAAGGTGATGCAAATTTTTACTTTCTCCACCCTATACGTAGTATATGGAGAAAGTATTGTTTTCGTCCAAATTATCGAATTTGAATTTTTAGTGAAATTATCTGTTTTAGTGCTCCTTGAACCCCCAAAAAATGTTTAGTGGAATTATCTGTGTTGGTGCTCCCTGAACTCAAAAATATTTTTAGTGGAATAGTTTGTTTTGGTGCTCCCTGGACCCAAAAAGGTGTTTTTTTGGTGATGTCTGTCCGTGTGTCCGTGTGTCTGTAAGGATGTGTACAGAGCTGGAGACCATACCAAAGGTCCGATTTTGATGAAATTTGGTATGTAGGTGTAGTTCTGGATATCTCCAGGTGTTTTTTTTATTTTTTCAAATTTTAGATTTTTAAGGGGTTTTACCCCCCAAAAGTTGCCAAAAAACGAGAAAAATCTAAATTTCTCAAAAACGGCTCTAACGATTTTGATAAAATTTGGCTTATTTGTAGCCCTTAATGTACCCTACCATATGAAGAAAACCGCATCTTTCTAAAAAATCTCGTTTAGGTAATAATAATAATAATAATAACTGGTTTTTGGTGTTTTTGGCCAAAAAGGGGGTTGTTTTGCAAAATTCTCAAAAACCACTGAACGGATCGGAAAAAAATTTGGTATGTAGCTTCCTCTAGGGCCATAGGGGCTCACCAAGAAAGGTTTTAAAAAAGTTCAAAATTTTAGGGGGGATTGGGGGGGTTCAAAGTTACTAAATCACGATTTCTCTAAAACTACTGAACGGATTGGAATAAAATTTGGTATGTAGCTACCTCTAGGGCCATAGCGGCTCAATAAGAATGGTTTTCAAAAAATTAGAAATTTTAGGGTGGTTTGGGGGGTTAAAAGTTACTAAATAACGATTTCTCTAAAACTACTGAACGGATTGGAATGAAATTTGGTCTGTAGCTTACTCTAGGGCCATAGGGGCTCAATAAGAATGGTTTTTAAGAAAATCAAAATTTTAGGGGAGGTTTGGGGGGTTTTAAGTTACTAAAACTCCCCATAAGAAATGCATAGTGTAATTTATATTCATTGATATAATATAGTTTTTGTTAATATACATTTAACTTTGATTTGTCTATCCGTGCAAAGCCAGATCGGGCTAGCTAGTATAATAATATAATATGGATGTGTGTTACATGCATCTAATATTTTCCATGGTAACATTTTCCTACTTTTGCAATTCTAAATAACCATCTCATATGCTACTCTTAGGAAGGTATAAAGTTTCAACTGGGAGAAAGTATGTGGCAGTTATCTGGTACCGTTTATTATAATTATATTATATGCAATAAGGGATAATTATAACATAAGGAAGATGCAGTGCGTTGTGGGGTTTTAACTTTCCGAATTGAAAGTGGCAAATTAATAATTTGTGAAGATAGTTTATGTACCACCAAGACAGGCTAGGGGAGAAAGTAAACTGGAGGACACGGCCCCTAACCAGACACAATCTTAGTTTGAGACAATACAGGCTTACGCAAACAGTGTCCACCCTGAGGCACGCATTTTAAAATTGTTGGAGTCATGACTAAAGTTATAGCCCGTCTCAACTTAAGTTGAGGCAAGGAGGCTGGGTAATTAGGGTCGGTCTCAACCGTCATAAAACTGACCCTTATTAATGCCGCCTGATTGAACCTGTAGGGCACTCTAGTATAAAATTGCAAATCTGTATGTCTTAAGTCAAAATGAAAAAACGATATCATATTTCGTTTCATGATATTTTCCAGGTAATTTTGATACCAAATTTGATTACATTTGGCCAACTTTGAGCTGTAGGCCTACTCGCATTATAAACTTTCTTAGTTGAATCAACATTACTAATACGGTTTACAACAATAAAGGCACACAAATGTACTAGAGAAGTTCATATTTAAAAATGTAATAAATAATCATTATTTGACAAAAAATTCTATACTGTATCGTTATTTATCACAAACAAATGATTACCCCTACATACAAACAAAAAAACAAAAAACAAACTTTACCTCTTTATAATATTAGTATAGATTTAAATATGAACTTCTCTAGTACATTTTTGTGGCTTTATTGTTGTAAACCATATTAGTAATGTTAATTCAACTAAGAAAGTTTATAATGCTAGTACAGCTCAAAGTTGGCCAAATGTAATCAAATTTTTTATCAAAATTATCTGGAAAATATCATGAAACGAAATATGATATCGTTTTTTCACTTTGACTTAAGACATACTAAATTGCAATTTTATACTAGAGTGTCCTACAGGTTCACTCAGGCGGCATTAATAAGGATCAGTTTTATGACGGTTGAGACCGACCCTAATTACCCACCCTCCTTGCCTCAACTTAAATTGAGACGGGCTATAGAATACAAATCATTACGGCTTTAGAGACTTTTAATTTGTCATCCCACTCGCCCCAAAATGGTATTTACAATTTTTAGGTATGGGATTTTTCATTTCCCCGAAATTCTACGCTTTTTTAATGTTGGAAACCTTGTGGAAATATGCCCCAGTTGTACTGTTCGAAAGCAATTACAGTTGGAAATGTTAGCTGAAAGTTTGAGTTCAGAGATTAAAATATTTCAGGAACAGTAAATAAAAATACAAAAATTAGGTACATTCAGCGTCGCCATATAGATGTAAAAAAGTAAAAACTGTTTCCCAAATTGTTTTCTAATAAAAATCATGTAAAATTTAATCATTTCCTTTACAAGGATTTGGTCAAGTTTGTAATTTGTTTCTTAAAAACTTGTTAAAATTAATAAGTGGATTAATTGTTCAAGGCCATGCAAAGTTTCACAAGCTCTAAAATTTTGTTTTTTTCCCCGAATTTGATATGTCACTAGATAAGTGTTTCCATTTGACAAATTTGAGTGTCCCAATAATCTCACCATTTTTGTGCTAGAGGTAAAATGCCAAATTATCATAAAGAAACTTCAAGTGACTAAGTTATGAGTCCCAAAAAGGGTCTGACTCTGTTTTAATTCATAAGAAAATTAAGTTAAAGGAAGGCCTTATTAACACTATGTAAAAATGAGAAAATATATATATTTTAAATACCAACTATTCAATTCTTTGTCTTGCAATTAGTTGAATTTTATTTAAAGAATGTTTTATTTACAGAAGAAACAACATTATTTTAGAATCTCCGCTTTACGGAAAAACTTTGAATTATGGATACGTTTTTCTCTTCTGCGTTTGTGCTAAGCGTCATCTATCGTTGCATCGTCCTGTGTTGCTCTAAGCATAACCTTATCTTAAATTAGAAGCTAGATAACCTTAAGCTTTTACTTAATAGAATTTAGTTATACGCATATTCCTAATTTATATTCACAAGATGCTGATTTCCATGCATAACCTTATTCTTAAAGCAGGAGCTAGATAACCTTAGCGTTTACTTCATAGTATTTAGTTATGAGCATCTTCTTAATTTGTATTAATCAAGTAGATGTCTAGCATCTGCTCCAAGCATAATCTTATTCTTAAGATTATGCTAGACAACTTAATACAATGCTAGACAACTTAATGCTTTTCTTTTCTAGTATTTGCTTATAAGTTTATTCTTAATTTTTATTAATCAGTATAGTAGACAATCGCCAATATTTTTTCACTATAGTAAACAATCGCATCTGTTTTTTCAGACATCTACCATTGAATCTGTATGGATTAGCTACACAATTTTCTCCTTCCCAGCGGTGAAATGTATACATACTTTATACTTCTGATATAAAATTGCTTACTCGATTTTCCAATACAACTGTTTAAAGATGATAAAACATTTTACTGCTATTTTATTCTAGCTATCAGCATACACACGTACCAAAACGAGCTGCCCAGTCATCAGCCCTCTATCACGTACATCTCATTAACATTCTCCAGCGAGCACTTGTACGGATTCAAATTCAGAACATTTACAGTATAAACTGTTCGACAAATTTAGTTTCTTGATTTTAAAACAGAGTAGATTTTAAAGTCGTTAAATGTTTATGAAGGTAGTAAACTGCAGACTCTCTCGGTGTCTAGACGGAGTTAAGTTTACGATTTGTCTGTTCGTTCCATACTGAGCTACGGCTGTGGAATAAGTAGCTCAGTAATTGTTATGTGCAATAAATGTTATGGTTTTGTCACCTACCAGCCAGTCATTTCCGACTTCACATGTTTTAGACTTAACTAAAGTTTATAAACTACTAAGTAACTGGCTGTTATAGTTTTGTTATAATAGGATGGGGCGTTTCTTCTTAATAAACTACTAGGGGAAACCTCTGCGTGCTCCTCACGCCAAACCCATTGGAACGTTCTGTACACATAATCATGTTTTCTTCTTTTTAATAAAGGTGTAGAATTAATAATAACCCCAAAGCTAAGATGGTAAATAATGTTAAATGTTTAAGTCAAATTATTTCGTTTATTTTAAAACAGCAGTTTTAAATAAAGGTTAAAATAATCAGCAAGGCTCAGGTCTGCACTTTAATAAAAACCTTTAATAAAAGTTTGAAATTAATGGAAGTTAATGGAAATATTAGAGCAAACAGCTGTTTTATCTGTTATTTTATTCAATTGGTTGCTATGATAGAGTTAAAGTAAATACATTCAAAAAATATGTGTTGGTTCATCAGTCTAGACCTAACCTAAGAATTTTTTCTGACTAATTTTACAAATGTTGAAATAAAAATGTTTTTATCAAAACGAATTGTAGCCTATGTTATTTAGGGATGGTGAAGCTTTTTGTTACTAAAACTATTTTTTCAATCGGTTCAGTAGTTCTAGAGATTACCCCTACATACAAACAAACAAACAAATTTTACGTCTTTATAATATTAATATAGAAAACACTATAAAAATGTTATTTATTAATTCATTTTTGAACTCTTAACTTGATTTTATACTAATAATTGAGTTTGTCATTATAAAATTGGATTTTATCATCCGTTTTGATTCAAGACCACCCATAAATTTACTGTTTTTGTTTTTTGTTTTTAATATTTAACGCATCTTGTTTATGAAACATATCAAAATGATATTTGTCAATCAAGAAGACGACAAAATAAGCTAATAAGCTAAGAGTTAGAAATTAGAAATTAGAAATTAATTTATTCTTCCTTTTTTTTACAAACCTTGTAAAATATAATACATGCATAAATAAAACATAAACATAAGAAATTTACATAAATTAATACATTAAAAATACAAAGGGAAGAATTAGGTACCCTCTATAGGAATCCTGTAATGAGGGTTACCTTTACTTAAAAAAACAAAATAAAAATTTATTTTATCAGAGTTTTACAGAAACAATGAATTTAGTGAGTTTAAGAAGTTTCACAGCAAAAATGTTCTTTTTATATATATAAGCATCTTTTATGGAGCATAGAGATAACTGAGCTCAATCAGATTTTAAAACTGGTTAATGAATAAATAATAAAGCGTTTTGCATTTGCGGCTCTTCCTGTAGCGCATGAATCAAACAAAGCATACAACTTTAAAATAAATGCAGTAAAAGAAATTTTTAGAAAATTTGAAAACAAAAAGTGAGCTGGATTATACTACTTATTTAGGAGAGTGTCCACATTGTCGAGACTGAGCAGCCAAGATTTCAAGCGTCTCAGGAATTTTGGTTGCCTAGTACAATGTTTTTTATATACTGGTAATTTGTTGTACAATTTCGGAGCTATATAAGAAAAAGAATTTATAAAACTTGTCAGCCTAGGCTTTGGAATAGGCAAGTTATGCCTAGAACGGAGTGATAATTTATACCTATTATATACAGTGGGAAATTGTCCACTTCTCCTGTAGAAGACACTAAGAACCTTGTATACAAATAAATGTTTCAGCGGTAGTAAAGATAAACTATGAAAAAGAGGTCTTGAAGGTTCAATTCTGTTTTTATTTTGTATGACACGGATAATGCCTTTTTTAATTATTTTAATAGGATACAGGTTTGTGTTGTAAGCAGTTCCCCAGCAAATAATTCCATATTCCAATCTGCTTTGGACTAGTGAAGAATAAAGTTTCCGTAACATGTACTTAGGGCAGACACCCTTTAAGAAATAAAAAACTCTAATAATTCGATTCAATTTACTTTTTAATGTATTTATATGGGTTTTCCATGACATGCGTTCATCTATCATAACCCCCAAATATTTTATATTTTCGGAATTTTCTATTAAAGAACAGTTTAAAGCGCACTGTGAGTTTGTATTTATACATTTTAAACATTTATATGTGACTGTGGCAAAAGATTCTCCCGTATCCTTCAATGAATACTTCATAAAACTAGTTTTGCTAGTGCTAAGTGTCATTTTATGACTTGCAAACCACAACCGCAAGCCGATTAAATCTTCTTCCACGGCTAATTTACATTCATTCCAATTGCTTTTTGTATAAATTAAAGCCGTGTCGTCAGCAAAAGAAATCAACCTACCACTAAACTTGCCGTTGCAAAGGGTATTTACATAAATTAAGAATAAAATTGGGCCTAATACTGTTCCTTGAGGAACTCCACAATCAACAACACCCCACTCGCTCACATGTGCACCAACTTTAACACACTGCTTCCTGTCTTTCAAGTAGCTTATGAACCATTGGTGAACTACACCCCTGACACCACAGTCCCATAAGGCATCAAGCAAGATTTTATGATTAACAGTGTCGAATGCCTTAGTAATGTCAAGAAAAAGACCACACGTTTTATCCCCATTATTCAATCCATTCATAACTAAATTGCTGAAACCAAGAAGAGCATCCTCAGTTCTTTTTCCAGCCATGAAACCGTATTGATTAGTGCTGAAAAAATCCGTTTTATTTAAATATTGTACAATTTGATTTTTCATTAGTTTTTCAATAATTTTAGCAAAGACAGAAACCAGAGATATTGGCCTGTAATTTGACATTTCAAGCCTACTTCCTTTTTTGTGTTTGGGAATAACTAAAGACATTTTAAACTTATCAGGAAACTTTCCAGATTCAAAACTTAAATTAATAATATGAGTTAAAATTTCACCTATTTGAGGAAAAATTATTTTTGTTGTATTTGAATTGTTTCCGTCTATTCCAGGAGCCTTGCTTAATTTTAAAGACACAACTACTTTTTCAACATCCTGTAAAGTTACTGGATGTAAATACATAGAACCTTTACTCAACCTTTGTCCAAAAAAATGCTTATATTTACAACCAGCTTTGTCTACTTCACCCGCGTGTTTGCCTAGGGTTTTGACAATATTTAAAAAATAACAATTTAGTTCATTTGCTATACATTTTTTATCAATAACAACTGTATCATTTACTTGTAAACTTTCAATTGTGTTAGTTTTGCATTCTTGACCAGCAAGCTCATTAATTAATTTCCATTCACTTTTAGAGTTTCCATTACAATTTGTACACCTATTACAGTAATATGCATTTTTCATTTCCCTTAGGTCAGCTTGTAGTTTTGTTTTGAAATTTTTAAAATATATGTGTAATTTAAAATTGTTAGGCTGTTTTAAAACTTTCTTAAAAAGCATATTTTTCTTTTTTATTTTATAGCAAAGATAGTCATTAATCCATGGCTTTAAATGTTTAAATTTATTTTGCACAATTTTTACTTCCCTAGAAAGAGAGATACATTTATTTAAGATATCGTAAAAATTATTGAACGCGATAGACGAGTCAGATTGCAGGTAAACAGAGGTCCAGTCAACCTGACTTAACTGAGTGTTTACTTTATCATAGTTGATAAAGACTCGACTGTCCTCACGATCTATTTGTTTAGTTTTGTAATCATGATAAGTTAACCCAAGTCCCGTCATGCTATGATCTGTTATAGCTTTATGCAATACCGATGATAATATTTTAAAATCCTTCCTTTGGTTAATTCTTATGAAAATATGATCTATGCAAGTTTTACTAAGTTTTGAAATGCGCGAGGGATCATTTATTAGCGACTCAAAACCAAAAATGCTGAAAACAGTTTTGTTCTCGTCTATTAATTTTGACTCCTCTAATAAATTAATATTCATATCACCAATTATAATTATATTTTCTTTATTAATTTTAGCCTGCAAATAATTTTTAATTTCATTCACGAAATCATTCTTATTAGTATCATGAATTCTGTAAATAACTAACATAAGAAAAGATACACTCGTAAATTTGAATTCGAACTCTAAAGCGTCAGATGAAGTCTGAAAAGAATTTTTTACTTCATATTTTAAAGATTTATCTATGTAAACAATTATTCCCCCAGAACGATAGGATTCATTACAATTCTGTATAATATCATATCCTTCAATAGTGTATAGGTAAGTTTCACATTGGTCTATCCACACTTCTGTCAACGCTATAATATGGGGCATTGAACTTAGTACTGACAGCTGGGTTACAAAAATATCGAAATTAGCTCGTATACTTCTAATGTTCTGTTGAACAATTACAAGATCACTATTTAAAAACAAGGTAATTTATAAAAGAATTTTTTTAGAGAAACATACCATTAAACTATACCAATGAAATTTATTTTAAAAAAATCAAAAAGCAAACTTAAAACTATAACTTATTTTAAACAGTACATTCACAATATTTTGATGTATAATAGACAAAAGGTCTATGTTTTCACTGCTTAGTAAATTTGAACAGTGTAATTCATTCATTATATAGTTATAAAATAAACTACATACCAGAAATCTCATAGATACGTTCTTACTTTAACTTTCCTAAGTCCTCTTCACACATTAACACTATCACTTGAGCTCCATCTTCTTTCCGCATCAGTATTTTCCCTTGTTTAAGCCAGACATATTTATATCCCAAATCAACTTTTTTTTGTCGCGCGAGTGCAAAAAGTCTTCTTCTGGACGGACACAAACTCTCGTTCACATAAATAGGTATATCAGATGGCATTTGGATATGGCGTGTTGACAGATTTCTCTTTACTTTCCTCTTCCGTAGAAACTCCTCCTTATCAATGTTTCTAACAAACTTCACAATGATTCCGGGCTCCCTTCCATTAATAGCTTTATTACCGAATCGATGGCATGCGTCTATCATGCAGTCATCCACCGGAAAATCGAGCGCAACACCAACTCTCTTAACAACTTCCAATGCATCCTCACCATTAGCACGTGGAATACCATGAACTTCAATACAGTTTTTTCGGCTATATTGTTCTGCCGATTCTAGTTGAACCCTAAGAGATTTGACTTCTTCCTTTAGCTTAGTATTTTCCAACACCAACCTTTCCATGTCTCCTCTAAGAAGCTTAAACTCCTCCGAATGATTGGCTAGCGACTTGTTAGCTTTATCCATTTCGACATGTAAATACTGAATGGACCCACCTAAATTTTCTTCCGTTTGCTTATTTTCGGCTTTCATAGTTTTTAGCATTTCGTATAAATCATCCATAGTAACACTGCCCTCGTTCATAGAAGACTCCAAAAGCATACTTCTCCTACGTTCTGAGGCACAGGAAACACACCTCCAGATTTCATCCTTATCCACAAAAAACTGAATGTCTTCTTTAGACAAGTTCACACAATGACCATGGAAAATATTTTTACACTGATGACACTCAATTTTACACATCCTTGATGTAATTTGTTTTAGACACTTGTTACAACTCATAGTAAAATATAATATGAAATAAAAATGTAATGTACCAGGAAAAACTATCAAACAAAACAAAAGGAAACAATGTAATACAAATTCGCGAAAATAAAATGCCTTTAAATTTAACTAATGATTTTGAGTTAACCAGAAAAGTTGGATATTAAACAGCCAAGTTAAAACTCCATTAAACAAACAACTGATAAGAACCATGTAGCTGCACAATAGGTCTGCTCTCTTTGAACTCTGATACATGACTGGAGAGATACATGACTGTTACATGAGTTGAATATAAGAAAGTCTCATGAATGAAGCGTTTCTAATAACAGGTCTTTGATTTGATTAACGATTTTTTTGGAAGTAACAGTGATGAAATTGTAACAGTTTTTTCAAGTCAGTTCATTAGATAGTTTTAGATATAACAGTTTCGTACTATTTAAGCAGACATTCGAAGGAAAAGCATTAAAAATTTTCAAACTCAGAACTGGAGAGAAATAATAAAATCAATTTTAAAATATTTAAAATTTGACAGAACTCGCTAAAAATGACAGTTAGAGGGCTTCAATTTAAAATTTGTTCTTTGTAACTTCAAAACCGATGTATTAAAATTCCTTAAACTAAATACATTGAAAGGTGCAAGTATGGGTCTCGTTGACTGATACATTTTTGAAACCAAGAAAAAACTGTTAATAATTCACTTCTTTGTTATATATTTTGTTATTGTAAATTGTACCTACACTCATTTCTCGTAGAATTTAAAGAATATCTATTTTTCGGAAATATTTATTTATCAAATGTATTGTCGTTAGACAATTCTTTTAAAAAATTTCACAATAGGGTTGGGGTATGGCAAGTATTGATAAGCTACAACCTAAGGCACCATCTTTATTAGTAAAAGCGAAACAACTATGGGACTTTTGGCCGACCGACAAGCACTTCGTTGGTATTACTATTTGAGTTTATTATTGCCTCACTATGTCCTTTTTCCAGTAGTCAATAGAAGGGCATCAATAAAGCGCACTGTTGTCAATTTGAACAGATCCTTTCACTGTTGTCCTTTTACAGTTTAGTTGATAGCATGGGCAGGCATTTTCCATGCTATTCAAACGGAGATCTTACGCCATTAGCCCGCATGAAAACATCACAACTTCATAAAACTCATTTAAACTAGTTATTAGGATTATGTAATGGGGTTTACTTAAACATGAGGTACGTTACTGAAATTAAGAAATTTGGATCTTGAATTAAACACTGAGACAAGGATATTCATAATTCAATGTAGTTGTGAATAGGAGCCGATGTAGTTAGGTCAGGTAGTAGTGCGGCAAGCCTCCATAAGGCCCATGCTATCAACTAAACTGTAAATGGGCAATAGGTGCTGTGCCAAGCTTTATCAGAGCGAGTTTACGAATTGGCAAACCCGCATTTCTTCTATTGTTTTCTTTAAGGTCGGGCAGTCTAATAGCTCCTCTTTCAAAGGACTTTACTCACGGCGGCTTTTATGAGAACAGAGTTCATAAATTATATTATAATTAAAATAAATGTTTTTATTACCTGTTTTACGTTATGCCTCAGGAGAATGTATCTGAGATCATAAGAGCACTCAAACCATTTCACATTTAGTTGTCTCTAAAACAGTACAAAACATATTCAGATATACATTCATAGCAATATAATATGTCTCACAAATATTACAGATATACATGGCCAACACGTGAATTTAATTCCCTCAAATAAACTGCATTCAGACTGTGTTAATAATCTTTTCATTTGCTTTAATCTAAAAAAGCTGTTTAATGTTTGAAATTTAGAAATTTCCTTTGATAAAGAAATTCGAGATATTATTGTTGTTAAAATAAAGACAAGCCACCTAAATCAAACCTTAATAATTACAAAAAGTTTTGAGGTGGTGGTTTATTTGAGAGCATTAGGGCATTTTCTGTTTATATCCCTGCATTTACTAACTATTTTCTATAGAATGAGGATTAATCGGGAATGTCCAAATAACTATTTATAACTACTCCATAACATATAAGGAAGAAAGTTTCCAGTTTTTGTTGATAATAGATAAGGGTTGTCGCAAACGCGTAACTTTACTATTCGACTCTAGCCTAATATTTTTGCAGACAACGACGTTGTTTTACATTTTCCTGTTAAATGTTGAATACAGGTAAACATACTGTGACTAAATAGGTTAGGTTAAAACCGTTTAGGTATTTTTTTATTATTATTTTTGCATTTCTGTTGCCATAGGTTAGCGTAGAGTTGAATAGTAAAGTTGCGCATGTTTAAAAATTGTTTATTACTTTTTTCCCCAACAATTATACGTTTTTTTACACCTCGCGCAAAAAAAACAAAAACAATTATACCCTACGTTTAAGAGTGGTGAGTAAATATTACATTTTAGATTTGTAGTTCTATCCCGATTAATCCTCTTTCTATAGAAAATAGTTTGTAAATACGGGGATATAACAGAAAAGACCCGAGCATTATAACTGTAGAGGTTCATACTCAGTTTATTTTTAATCATACCGTTCAGTCTATGTTCTGTTATAACTTGTATTCAAATATTGTTTCTTAGTTTGTTTCTCTAATATTTTGAAATGATTATTATTTTAATGTTGACATTGTTTGTAATTCTATCTTAGCATCAAACGTTTTATTTAAAACTAGGGGCTCTGCCTGCTCACTTCGCTAGCCATCACCTTCAGTGACATATATGATGAGCCAATGGAAAATTAAAAAATCACTAATTTTGTTCATAATTTTTACATTTTTAAAATTTATTTACAGGAATTTAAATGTAAATAATGATTGATTAGGTCAGAGGCACTTGGATCTAAGTTGGGGGGGGGGGGGGGTGACCAAGCTGTGACCTGTACATATTGTAAGACATAAATCGAAATAGACCATTTGTCCACAAAACCTCTAATTTTGTCCATAATTTTTACATTTTTTAAATTTTTTACAGGAATTTTAAATATTTTCTGAATAAAACGTAGCCTAAAATATTGTCTGAGTCCTCTACATATGTTAATGAAAGTTTCGTCAAAATCGGTTCACCCATTCCCGAGGTTAACCCGTTCAAACAGACAGAGAAAAAATGTATAAATGTGTGTGTTTAGGTTTTGGTAATGTGTGAATACCATATCATCTTAGAAAAAAACTTTTATTTTGAAATTACAGTCAGACACTTCAATTTTATTTATATGTATAGACTAGCTGGTCCGATCCGGCTTTGCACGGATAGACAAATTAAAGTTAAATGTATATTAACAAACAAAATATATCATTAATATATTATACTATGCATTTCTTATGGGGATTTTAGTAACTTTAACCTACCAAAATCCTCCTAAAATTTCGAATTTTTTAAACCCTTTCTTGGCGAGCACCTATGGCTCTAGAGGAAGCTACATACCAAGTTTCATTCCAATCCGTTCGGTAGTTTTGGAGAAATCGTGATTTAGTAACTTCGACACCCCCAAAAGACCCCTACAATTTAGATTGTATTTAACCCTTTCTTGGCGAGCACCTATATGGCTCTAGAGAAAGCTACATACCAAATTTCATTCCAATCCGGTCAGTAGTTTTGGAGAAATCGTGATCAGTGAGTCAGTGGATTTGGCTTTTATATATATAGATTTTATCACTGTATTGAAATAGGATTTTAATATAAAATTATTATTTTATTTTATGTTATTATTATGAGTTTTGTGTACAATTTCTATTGTAGTGTAATTTCATTGTTGAAGTTAAGTACAGAGAAAACCTTGTGATAGGTACTAACTTTGCCTAGCACAAAAAAATAAAGTTGAATATAAATTGAAATTTGATCAAAAATATTTCTAAATTTTCTTAAATGCCCTAGATTTTTTGTAATATACATTAAAAGAGCTATATTTTATATACAAGGTGTTAAAAAAATTAAGACTAATATTCATCTATGTGTTTAACCCTCTATCGGGCGCATCTGGAGGTTGCCTCCATGTTTCTATATGAAGCAACAATTTAATTTTTGTGTTTTTTTTATTAATAGGCCTACAAACTATGCATATATTTTATTACAGACTTTAAAATATATGTCTTAACTGCAAGAATAAATTTTTTTTGCATATTAAAAATATGAAATAAAAACATAATACTAATTAATATGATAATAAATATTGATAATAATATTAAAGTAATAACATATGCCAAACATATATAAAGATACAAGAAAAATGTAGCAAACAAATTTCTTAATAGATACTGTTTCTTTTATAGAAATACAAATGGTTAAAAATTATGTATACAAAACATTAAAAAAAGTAATGTTCGCAAAAAAACTGCTGACCTTTCTTCATCTCTTACGCAATATGCGTATATATATTGTAGGACATATGTAGTATATATATATATACACTCTAGTATATATAAACCTCTAAAATATGTAGTGTATATATATATTGCAATTTAGCCTATATAAAGCAAATAATAACGATG
This sequence comes from Philaenus spumarius, assembly GCA_018207615.1. Taxonomy (NCBI): domain Eukaryota; kingdom Metazoa; phylum Arthropoda; class Insecta; order Hemiptera; family Aphrophoridae; genus Philaenus; species Philaenus spumarius. The sequence goes on along the minus strand of JAGFPH010001227.1, from coordinate 136,700 downwards.
TTAAAAATTACTATCAACCAAAATTACTTCAAGTTCAACAACCAGATTTATGTCAGAAATATGGCCTAATGATGGGGGACCCGAAAGCTAGCATATTATCGGAAGTGTTTTTACAGGAATTGGATACTAAAATAAATAACACCTTACATTCTAAACACGAAATTGTAGCTTATTTCCGATATGTAGATGATATATTGATAATATATAATGAATCTAAAGACAATGAACCGGATGCAATGGTTGACTCCTTAAACAAATTGCACAATAACATGGTATTTACATACGAGAAGGAGAAGCGTGGAACAATCAACTACCTGGATATCACTATTTCGAGGAATAAAAACGAACTAGAGTTTAACATTTACAGGAAACCAACTTATGTCGACATTACAATACACAACACTTCTAATCACCGACTAGCCATAAAATATCAGCATATAGGTCAATGATTAACCGTGCTTTAAAAATACCTTTAAGCCTAGAACACTTTAATTTAGAGATTGAATATATATAAAAGAAGTGGCAAAATTCAATGGATATGAAGAGCAAATGGTAGAAAAACTCCTTTCACAGATAAGGGGGAAAATAAACACCCAAAGTAGGTTGAATAATAACACTCAGTTGATAAATTATAAGCATAAAAAAGAAAGTCATGTGTTGTTTCATTATGTAGGCCAAGAAACACACCGCATTGCTAGGCTGTTTAAACAAAGATTTAACTATGAAATAGCGTACAAATCTAATAATAATATAGAAATGAAACTGAATACTAATTTAGACAAAGTTTGCATATACAATAACCCAGGCGTATATGAACTAACATGTAAATCATGCAATAGTGCATATATAGGACAAACTGTTAATTTCAAAAAAAGGTATAAACAGCATATGGCTGCAATAAAATTGGACCAACCAGAAAAATCTAATTTCGCGAAGTATATTCTAGATAACGGGCATTCATATGACACAATGGAGAGCACAATGAATATTTTAAAACAATGCCACAAAGGCTATAATATGAACGCTTGGGAGCGGTTTTATATATTTGTTGAAAACCAAAACAGCAAAACGAAAATAATAAATGAACAAGTAAGGTTTGATTCCGACAGTATTTATTCTGCATAATTGAACAACGATAAAGACGAGACACAGATTCAGTACGTACCTGGCCGGCCACATGACAGGACATAAAGTGTACGATATGTGCGTTTGTAATGTGGGTTTGTATATATGTGTGTGTTGTGTAGTGCTTTTTATGTTAATAACGAAGCAGTAGCGGATATGCCCTGAGGATGCTGACTAATTGAAGTAGCGAAACCGGTTGGAAAAACGAACCAGTGTGTATGAGACGACGTAAGTAACATATTTATAAATATATATATATATATATATATATATATATAACATGAATAGGTAATTAAAATGTAATAAATATCTACATAAACCAATATAAAATAATGAAATAGTCGTAAAAACTAACAAAAATTACTGCACAGAAAACACTGTTTCATATAACGCGATCGTTCGCACAAGGAATTTACCCCTATATACACTGTCACTTCATCGAGCGCATCGGGAAACTACCTCCAGTCCCGTCGAAAACTCACGCTAATACTGAAATAAAGGAGAAAGCGGCCAAAATTGGATATGGGACAATTCCTAGAAGAAACTTGTGAAATGGGGCTGAGAATGAGACAGACAAGCGCACTCTTCCACATTTTATTAGAAAAAGTCACTGTTATGGAAGTAATCTCCAGTATGCGCCCGATGAAAGGTTAATGCATTATTTACAGTAAAAAGATCCGACAATCATAAATCCTGAAATAATTCTCAGTTTTCTGTCAAGCCTCCATTTGTTTCTTACTAAATAATGTTATCTCTAAAACGGTTTAACAGATTGCGTTCAGACTGTGTACGATACCCACAGATGTAAAGACAGATACTCGCAGATGTAAAGACAGATACTCACAGATGTAAATACAGATACTCACAGATGTAAAGACACATACTCACAGATGTATAGACAGATACTCACAGATGTAAAGACACATACCCACAGATGTAAAGACAGATATTTACAGATGTAAAGAGAGATACTCACTGTTGTAAAGACAGATACTCACACATGTAAAGACATAATTTGAAATAAATTTTTTTTTTTAATTTTTCGTTTCAATTTCGGACTTTGAAAATTTTAAATGAGGATAACTTAAAAACCGTGATTTTTAAGAAAAAACTGCATGATTACAGTTTTGTAATCCATCTAATCGAGTGGTGTAAGAGTTCCAATTATCGATCACAGGGTAACAGTAAAGCTGCGTCCAATAATTTGATGAGGTCAACATCCATAGCAATGATGCCTAGGCAATCAATTTGCCAGACCAACTTTAATTAAGTCGGACGTTGTTTTACCCATAGCTCGACAGTTTCTACAGTTATTAGGGGATTGAATGTAGATTTTAACTTGAAAAAAAAGTAGGTACGAGGAGAACTTTTTATAAACCTCTTTAAAATCGGATTATAAACAACATATTAAAAAGTTCTCCACCAAAAGTGGTTGGACATTTTTTTATAAACAAATTAAGTTGCAAAATTACAGTTTTTTGCAAATATTATTGAAAATGTTTATTTTTTTACAAAAACTGACTTGACTGTTGGAAATTTAAAAAAATCCCATAAAAAGCCTATTTAAACTTTTTTCTAAAATCAAAATGGTAAGCTGCAGAATTATTTGTTTATAACTGGAAATATACTGCTCGGAGCTCAACGTCTACCGGGTGAGCAACAGCCCGGCCGCGCCCGCTGCGCACTAAATTTGTTATAACTTTTTAACTAATTGATCAATTTGAATGAGATTAACTGCAAATGAAAGGGAAATGCTTCAGCTATTAATTGTAAATTCATATTTTCACATATGAAAAACTCTGTAAATAAATACAGTATGTATTGTGAAGTGGAACTTCAAAAATGTTTTAGTAAAAATAGTCAAAAGGCTATCATTACCGTAGTTTTGCTGATAAATATTTGAAATTTTCACGATCTACTCTTAAATTAATGTACAAAACGAAGCGGTGTTTATAAAAAATCTTAAAAATTTAGTTTGAATTACAAACAATCTCAAAAATGTGAAATTTTTAGAAAATTACATTTTTTGCATTTCATACTTAACTTTAACAAGCTATAAAATGAGTTTAAAGTATGATATCCAATTTTTAGTTCCGTCTTTTTTGAAATTTGATATGTGTACTTTAGAATGCATTCGATATTATACCCCTAAAAATTGTATAAATATCTTAAAAAAAAAAATAATAAAAATATTGTTTGAAATTTAAAAATGTTAGTTTAAAAAAGTGATATAATTTTATTTTAAAAAATTGTTTTGGTGTCCTATGTAGTTTTAATAATATTTGATGTAATAAGAAAGACACTGGAAAATTTTATTGAACTATAGAGAGCGAGAGAGAGAGGGAAAGAGAGAGGGAGAAAGAGAAAGAGAGAGATAGAACATTTAGGCCTGTATTACACTATCAAAGTTCTTTGATCAAAGATTTTACCAAATCCGCGTGGCCTTGAATATTGTTTGAAATGGCGGATAGTAGGGGAATAAACATCTGCCTGTAGCTCCAAAATATAAAGAAGTATATTATGAAGATACTTTTACTTACGTGTGTGTACCGTTTATAGATGCTTACGTGTAAACTAACGCATGTGAACGAAATTTGAAAGGTACCAGTGTAGTATTTTTAACTTCCATATTCCACAGTTACGCTCGTGATGTTTGCCTTAGCACATAACAGTTCCGAGAGTTATTTTGATATTCAATTTGATATAATTATAATTTCACTGTTTATAAATTAGTTATTTATTATTATTTTGTATATTTTGTGACTTTGTATTTTTATACATTTATTGAGTATTTATAACATTAATTTTTGTTTAAAAATTGCATCCATTCATCAAGGAATGATGATGTTACGGTATTTAAATTTTAAAATATTAATTTTATATTCATTAAGGTTCATTCCACGCTCAATAAACAACCGATAACGTTTTTCAATAAAAAAATATGGCGATTTCGCTAATAAGAAAGTTTTTTTGTTAAAAAAAGTTAAAATTTTTTTTAATGGTTAACATTTTTTATCTCGACGAAAAACATTTTGTCAATTTTCTATATTAATTTGTTATAAATAATAGATGTTTTTTTATAACAATGTAAGCCAGATTAAATCAGCCATTTTGAATTTCTCTTATTAAAATGATAGTTTATGTTTCTTCAATTAATTTTTAATAATATCAAACTAAACATCTGTCTTTTCCCATTTTTTCCTGCTTAAAAAAAAAAAATTATAAAAACTTTTGACCAAATGGCGGCCATTTTGGATTATCCATTTTGAATTTTCAGTTTTTGACTTCAAATTGGATTTAGCATCTCAAAAACATATTTGTATACATTTTGGTTAAAAAATATAAACGATTTGCTGAAATTTTAAAATTTGTTTGAAAAAATACATTTTGGTTAAATAAATAACTAATAATCAAATTCCAACTAATGGCTTTTGAAAAACTTTTTATCTGTGGCCATTTATAAGTTAAATCAAAAGAGTTTGTTCAAATACAAGCTTTATCTTCTTTTTTCCAAATGATTCATGATTTTGTGATATAATGCCTCCCCTATATACAGTTCAATAGGAAATTAAATTGGATAACAAAATTTACTCTTGAAATTTATACTAAGTTATTCTCATTAAATTTTTTAAATTTCCTCCACTTTGCAAAGAATTATTCAAACAAGTTGATTATATTTTTCAAATTAGGTCTTTACATCTGTGAGTACACTAAGGGACTTCAGTACTAGAGATAACAATTTAGTAAACAAATAAACACTAACAAGATATTAATTATTATAATTTTATACGCCTGAATAAAACTAAAAAAAATTGTTGTCTTTAATGCCCCAAAATAAACCTGACTTAGCGCTCACCATTGTATGATTAGTAACAAGTTGAGTTATAGAATTATTGCGAATGTCATAGACCGAGAGACCTCCATCGTCCGCGTGGAAGACAAACTGCGCGTGAGAAACCCAAGACGGCGTCAACTTCTCCGGACAGAGGTCACCTTGTAGGTATTCTTCCAAGGTCATCCTCGAGCCGGACCAGTACAGGAGTTCATCGACGTAGCCTATGGTATTGATGGCGGTCACTATGCCTGTGATGACGAGGCTGATGACGACTAACGAGAACACCACACTCTTCCAGTTCCGTCCGTCGCTCGCTCCGGAATACACGAGATCCTGCAAAGAAAAACAGTTTACAGAAGTATTTTTTAATGAACGGTATAAGGATTTGTTGCTGTCTGTCGTCAGTCTCCAGAAGTCGATGAACGGAGTAATGTACATATATTTAACTCGAACCCGCCAATAGCGTTAAGGCACAGGTACAAAAAGGCTGCATTTTAATAAAAATTTTGCTGCCTAATCAAACAAAATAGGTAGTGGGAGAATGGCTACTTTCTTCTCGCATTTACTGATCGGTTGGAAACATTTGTGCTTAATATTGTAAAGTCAAATTAAATACGCCACACATTGTGTTTCAACGCACTGGTGGGTGCTGTGAGTATACGATAGTTCTCTTTGCTTGGAAGTTTCAAAAGAGGTAACCTGGAAGATATGTTATTTATGTCGTTAAAGTGTGTTACAAATAAATAAATTAACATTATCCAAAAATTCTTGTATTTTCATATTTCTTGAAATTTGTACAGTTGGTTATATTAAAGAAGCTATTTCGGTTTGTTTATTTACCTAAAATAAGCTTTCTTGTTGTATGTCTGTATATTAATTTGTTAAATGATTCGTTTTATTTTTGTTTATCTGTTAGAGTTCCATAGTTTCTTCATTTTATCTCCTTTGTAATGAAATTTAAAACAAATTGTTTTTAGTATTTTTTTTTAATGCAGAAATGTGTTTTATGGTTAAGTAGGCCTATAATCTTGTGTCACACTATAACTATCTAACCAATGGTTATAAATACATAAATATTGTGCTTGACTTGTGAGAAGACATTCTTGATGGAATAAAACTTGAACACAGAGTTGTGCAACTAATACTTTTATTAACTCAAATGCGTTACAACTACAAAGTCTACTGCACGTTCAAACAATCAAACTATAACTCAGTTGTTATAACAAATCAAAGTTGTAGTTTGATTATTTTGTTCTGAAATTCTGTGTTTAAGTTTTATTCTATCGATTAACCAATAGTTGTTTACATCATTTAAAATCATGAATTAAACATTTCTAATGTCATTGATTAAAATTAAAATAATAAGCGTTTTTTATACAAAAAACAGGTTTCATATTATATTCTTTATAAAACCAAATAGATTTTAATAATCTTTCGCTTTTGAATTTCTGAAATGTATATGTATAGATAAATACCTTTTTTTTTATAGTAGTCGGAGTAATTCTTAATTATTTGGAAACATTACAGCTGTTTCGCCGGTCACAGCCAGCTTCATCAGGTGCAGGACAAAGGCTAGCTTTTCGTGATGTGGCCACACCCGGGTACTTTTAGTATAACATTTAACGAAGAGCTAGCCTCTGAATATTTTACCATGTTTTTAATATCGTATGTGTTCAGTGTTGTGTTAGTGTATTTTATGTGTCACGCACCTGACGAAGCCGGCTGTGATTGGCGAAACATCTGTAGTGTTTTCACAATAATTAAGAATTGTTCCGATTACTATAAAAAAAAGGTATTTATCAATTTATAAAAAAGGTTTATTATAAAAAATCGTTAACAAATGTTTCATCAAATCATTTACAAAATTTAAACAACAATTTTGTAAAGTATTATTTTAACATATGTCTACTCAGATATTTAGGATTTGAAATATCATTTAACCATCCTTGTTGCAGTTCTATATTTCAAT
>JAGFPH010001227.1:95755-110189 GCA_018207615.1 Philaenus spumarius | reverse complement strand
AAGCTAGCTTTCATGATAAATGTTGATAAATCTGGCAACACTAAGCTAGCTTTCGTGACACATGCTGATAAATCCGGCAACACTAAGCTAGTTTTCATGATAAATGTTGATAAATCTGACAACACCAAATTAGCTTTCATGATAAATGTTGATAAACCTGACAACACTAAGCTAGTTTTCATGATAAATATTGATAAATCTTGCAACACTAAGCTAGCTTTCATGATAAATGTTGATAAATCTAGCAACACTAAACTAGCTTTCATGATAAATATATATACATCTGGCAAAATTTACATATAGGATTCGTATTGTTAAAAGTATCAGATTTCTTGATTATTGTTGTTTTCAGAGGAGACGAGAGGGATTATAAATGAAACAATACTCATATTCTATTAACAAAGACGTTGGAAATAGAACTAAATCGAGGGTTCAAAGCCCGAGTTTGAACCCAATGCACCTTATATAAACAACTACGAAGATACACAATTTTAGTTTTTAGCCAATAACTCTGTTATCATTTAAGTTACAGAAATAATAAATCAACCGTTATGTTTGTCATTAAAAAAAAAGGATATTTTTCTTGAAATGTTTTTGTAATGTTAAAACGGCTTTCAAGATATTTTACATTACAAATTTTAAACGGCCGCCATTTTTAAAATATATGGAAAAACTTTTTCTTTTTTTGTACATGCGTAAAAGAGGTCATACCAAATATGTATGCAAAATTTGCGAGAAATATATTTCCTTCATCGAAAGGTATTAAGTATTTTGTAAAAAAACCCGTCGACAACTGGAAAACGAAGCATTTCCTAACCTATGTTTATATCATCTTTTTTCTTTATTTTCACTATGAGTTCATGCAATAAAGTTTCTTCTTTTCCTGAATCATCTGTGCATTTAAAAAACTCAGTTTTAGGATGTAATTTAAAAAATTATTAAAGGTCCGTTTACACGCTCAAGCGTGAATGCTGGTTTGACGTTTGCGCAAGCCAAAAAATATGGCTTGAGTAAAATCTGTCCTGAGAGAAAATCGCCTTGAAGGTGGTGTATTGGCTTGAGCTTGTCAACGCGCCTTATTACAAAGTGTATTATTTGAATTTGTTATAAAGATACTGACAATGATTAAAAAGGTATAGAATATGTATGTATTTAATTTAAGCTCTGTAAACTTATTAGTTTTCTTTTTTAATTTTACATAAAATTTTTGTTTTTAACCTGGGCAATATAAGCACTATATCATTAAAACAAACAATTAACGAAACAATCGCTAACGATGATGTTAAAATTACCGCTATTATCGTTTGGGTAAATTATAACGAAATTATTAAAATATCTTTGTTAGTTTTCAGCGGGTTAGCTCAGTAGGGAAGGCGACTGATGACGCCATAGTAAGGTTCCAAATTCAAATTTAGCTTTTAACGTTAACTTCTCGTCAGTATAGAGTAAATATATCACAACCGCAGCGTTTATAGTTTCATCCTTAATTGTTGTCTTCCTCAATCATACCCCCCCCCCTCAATCATCATAAACACCGTCGCATCGATCTCGTCTTTCTCTAGTAGGAACGCTTTGGTCGACATTATCTTAGAATTCCTTCCGGTAGGTCATGGCGTGCACAGATCGATTCTTAGATGTAGGCCTATAATTTATCTTTAGACTGGGCGTAGCCTACATAAGCCATAATTAGAGTGATAAATCACAAATTCTAAGTTAGTTATCTTACCTCGCACCCTGAGCGCGTCACGCATTCGAAGACTTCTGTACAAAGTGAGTATAAAGAACGGTCCTAAAGTCACCATCAATATGTGATTATAAGCTGTATTACCCATCTTCTATTTTGTTTAAAATAAGATATCACCCTAACCTTCCCCAAAGTAATAAATTATTTGTGAAAATAAAACGTGGTTTTGTGAACACAAATATTTAAACTTTTGTAATTATTTTGAACTTACTGGCACATTATCTCTGTTATACATCTACATAGTCTACATTGAGGTATAAATAATTATTTGAGGTGAGCACTGATCATGGTCTCCTGAACACGTTTTCGGCAGTCATTAAAACATTTATATGCAGGGTGATTCACAACGATATACAGAAACTTCGGGAGCTCATTCATTTTGCTGGGTGTAGTAAGTGAGCACTGATCATGGTCCCTAGACTAACTGTGACCAACTAAACAGATGCAACGACAGTATTCATAGGCGTATGTAACAAAAAAGGAAAACATGGGATATTAATTTTAAGATATGCCTTCAGTGTTGGTTAGTGTTTTTATAAAAGAATAGGATATCATCCACAAAATGGTAGGGCTACTCTAAGTTACGACTAGTTTTCCCCAAAATATATTAAAACAATAGTAGGTCTACCTGTCTATACCATTGGATGGCCAAAGAAGTATAACTTCCACCGTCTGGTCCGACGCAGACCCAAATTTATTATTTTGTATATTTTGTTATCACACAGTGTTAGTTTTTTTCTTCCTTAGGCCCTATGACAAGGGCTGAGACGCCAAGGGGTACAAGTGACATTTTTTGAATAATGGAGTTAAGTGCAGAAACTAGCTCTTCAACACTTTAAAATGTTTGTGAACAAGGAATATAACTATAAGTCTATCATGTGCTGAGATCTAGTGGCGAAAAAAAAAATGATCATGGTTTTACCTGAATTTGATTATAGAAGTTTAACTTTAAACTGAGTTTTCTCAAAACTAACTTCACTACACTTATACCCCCTGGCTTCTCAGCCCTAATTTGTCTTCCGAACCAATTTGAAGAAAATCCTCATTTTGAATAATGCCTGAGCTTCATCCTAATTATCTAAACCCATAAATCAGTGTGAAGTAAACTATTCCCATTACCGTTGATCCTAACGATTCATGTTACTAAATATTGATACATAATAAAATTAGATGAAACATTTAAATATTTCAAACAGAAAGGAAAAATTAACTTGGAAAAAAAGAGTTCAAAAATGTATCTGCTAATGAAAGTAGCCAGATTTAATTTATGGCCGTCCTTTGGCCAACAGAATAAGTCTACAGTTTAAGGTTCGGCTCTAGCTGTCGGCCGTGTTGGCTGACACTCCATAACACCAATGTTAAATTAAAATCCAAATTTTTCCTTTATTTTTATCAGATAATTATGAACGATATGTCATTTTAAAGATATGGTCAATATGCATGCAAATGGCTTTTCAAAACTAAGTAAAATATTTTGTTTAATATTTATTAAAAATTTAAAACATAGATTTTTAATATTTTTTTACGTTGACACTATTAATTACAGCAAAAAATTATCAAGCCATTCGCATGAAGAATTTCGTCCCCAAGAGTTTGGTATTTAAAAAAAAAACGTTATTTGAACAATTGCGGGTTTTAAGGGGATTCCCTACTGAAAAATTACCATTTTCCAAAACAAAACCAAATTATTTTTTTCTTTTTTCCTGATTCTATATTTTATAAGGTTTAAGAAAAACATAACGTATGCCACAAAAGTTCTTTTTGTCAGTGTGAAAAATTTATTCAAAGCAATGCGCGCACCTACTTTTGGTCGAGTTGGACTTCTTTAGGTTTGCTATTTGGACTTAAAAGATTTTTTATTTCTTTTAAGTAATTAATTGCAAAAAAGGACAGCAATGTTTATTATTAGGCTTTCAATGCCTCCAATATGTAAGTAAAACATATCTTGACTACAAATACTGGTTGTGAAAGTTGGCTGCTAAAATAACTAAAATGGAATCTTTAAATGCCATTTCCCGCAACTTTTCAATATTGATGTTTTTTACACAAAAGTTCTTATAAATTTTTAACTGCTAAAGCTACAGTGATGAAATTTTTACCACATCTTTAGTAGCTTATAATGCAACTATTTGGGTATTTTTAGTCCTCTAGGACAAATACATGAGTCTTTTTTTTTTAAATTGTAAATAACAAATTTGTTTTATATCTATTTTTTTTATGGTCATAACTAGTAAAAAGTTAGTCCTTTTTATACACTTTAAAACATGATATTAAACGGCCAAATTGGTTCAGTAGTAAAAAGTTATAAGAGATTTAAAAAAAGAACATATTTTTTGCCTAAAACAAACTAAAAAAACTCAAAAAGGTATTAAAATGTATTTGTTTGGTCAATTCCTATAAGTGTAAAAAAATTTTTAGGTTCTAATGAATATAAAAAAATGGTTTATAATTAAAAAAAGGCCTATTATATAAACCCTATTTTTGGTAGGGAATCCCCTTAAATGGATTTAGGATGAGCAATGTCCGCGTAACCTACCGCCGCTATATGGTGAAGCGCTGGAGTCGCAAGTTGCTTTCTGTTTTACTAGAGCCGACCCTAATTTATCTTCTTCCTGTATAATTAGGACGGGCGCCGCACACTTATCTCCTAATATTGCTCAACCGTGTTTAAGGGGAGTATGACGTGCCATTTAACGCAATGTTAAATTTGCAATATTTGGGTACACTTTTCAGAAAAATATATTGGAGATATCCTGTTCATACTTTCAGGTTTGTTTAGATAGGTTTTTGTATGTACAGAAAACGCTATCCAGCACCTTTAAGAATCATCAAATAAAAACACTTTACAGCTTAATTAATCGAGTTAATCATAATATAAGCAAGAAACAAAAACTCTCTCAAACCTCTTACAGAATTTTTAAGCGCAACTAAACATGTTCATCACACAATCAACGACCAATGTTAGATGGCAAAACAAGTGGTTTGCGCATGTAGCGTCAATATCACAGAGTCTTTCTCTGGACTTTGCATAATTATATCTTGGGAGACACGTGTTTTATATTAGTTTTCTAGGCCTGGAGCATAGGTACATGATTCTTATATATTTAGTTTTTGTTTGAGTGATGTTTACTATGGGTATTGATGTAGAAAGATTAATTGTTCTCGTACAAGAGTTTCCTCCGATATAGTCTATAACTTCACTTTAAAGGAACACCATATTAAAGATCATATTGAACGCAACTGTGGGAAGAAGTAGCCAATGCAATTGGTGGTGATAAAAGTAGGTAGTATTTATTAGCGAATTTCCATAGGAAAAATGAGCTATTGCAGTGACCCTTAAGGTAAGACCAAAGGTCGGGAGTAGCAAATGAGCGCCGATCATGGTCCCCAGAACACGTTTGGGGGTGTCATTAAAATTCATATATATATGTATACATGTGTTCGCGCTCTACAGGCCGCATTTTAAGTCCGATTTGGATCAAATTTGGTTGTACACATGTTGGTTGTGTACGTCGCTTGGACGAGTTCGATAGCAAAAAATCCAACAACCGGAAGTACCTTTTTTGAACGGAAGTAAATATTTGTATACATTTGTTCTGAGAAAATGAATTTGTTTGAAGAATTGTTTCTAAAGATATAAATGTAGGATGTTATTCTGAACATTTTGTTTTTTTACGCGACCTTATAGCTCGCTTGGTTTCCCCAAAATTGATCAAAACGTAAAAAACCATAAAAGTACCCGGTTCAAATCTTCTCATCCGAGGCCGACGGACAAGGTTTTACGCTGCTGTGGCTCATTACCCAAGGCCACAAGATCGAGGTGCTAACTCGCAAAGCGAGTTTTTCCAATGCGACTGTAAGTCGAAGCTGGAGACTTGGGCGCAAACAATTCTACTAATACATTTCATACACAGAGGCAGCTATTCAACACCGTCGTGAGTACACCTTTCCCAAATTGTTGGTTGAAACCCTAAAAAATAGGCCTTGATAAACTTGATTTTGGAAATTTGCTCAACTCAAGTCAGCGGTTCAGCGGCCGAATTATTTTTACTCAAAGTCATACTTTATTCAAGAATGTAGGCAATTAGTTACAAATTTTATCACATTGTAACTTTAAGGTAGATCATTCACAATGTGCGTTTAGTCAATTTTTCATTAATTACTGTTTTTTTCTATTCATACATTACGCAAATAATATTTTTTAGGTTGTAGCAATCTAAAATAAGACTATTGTTTTACATCTATAACTTGTATGAAGATAAATGTTTATTAAACTGTCACTAAACAATATAGAAAGATTTATGGTATAATCGAAATATTTCACAAACTTCTCATGGACGGTCAAGGAAGCAGTTGACTTCTGTTTGAAATTAACCTCATCACTATCGTTAGAACAATCTGGAGCTGTTCGTTATGTATCAGTTACGTTTCCTTGATTCAAAAATATGTTATTTTCAAGTACACGAAACGTTTTTGTTAGCATCCCAAATGACAATTATTGAGCCTTTTGGTAAAATTCCTCATTAAGTTTACAGAAAGTATTTATGCCTCATCGCCTACCAAGAAAAAAGGAAATTCGTCTGTCTTTTCCAGCACAGATTGCGCGTGGGCTTGGTAAATTCAGTTCCTTGCGCAGAAATAGTTTTAGAAAATTTGATGCTGCAAATATTCCACTATTATTGTTTGAACCGAAATCACCTATACAAATAAAAACTACACTAACTACAACTGCTTCGAGAGCAATACAAAGAGAGTGTTTATAACTCAAGAAGGCAGAACCGGATTGTGGTGGACTTTCGATTTTTATCAGTTTTATGTCAATTGCACAAAGATAATTTGGATAGTTCCAAATTATGCGAAACTTTTCTATCACTTCCATCCATTTTTCTGCTGTCGGTGTTTTCATATGCAAAGGAGCCAGTTCTTCCAAAATAACGTTACACGTTTCTAAGCAGTCCTTTTGGTTATTTGATCAAGGAATACAAAAATTTCAGGTTTTGTATATGTCTTTATATTTTTGTGCTTATTATTTCAGAGTTCTATACAATGATGACTAAATACGGCAGGCAAGAGTTTTTTTACAAGAGTTCAATCATGAGCTGCAATGCTCTGTGTATTGAAAATACTCCCAATATGGGGTTTGGCGTGCAATGCACTATGCGTCGGCCGCTTCTCATAGTGTTCAGTGTCAAGCTCACATGAGCGTCCTCAGCAGTGAACGTGTTAAGCCCCATACCCCGGTCTAGCTCCCCCCCCCCCCTAGAAAACATCATATGGGCACCCATGGGCATAATTAGCTTTTTCTGTTGTGACTAACCAGCTAATGCATAGTCAGTTGTTTTTTTCAGTGAGTGTAATAATTTTATATTTTAAAGTTTAATGCAGCATTAACTGTGAAAAGCGCTTATTAATTGCTATGTTAAAGAAAGTTGAGTGGAGCTTGGTCAATCAGGTTCTTTCTTAAAAATAATAGATAGTTAATTTGCATAATTTATTTCACCTTATGTTTTTAGTATAGCTAGTACATCAAAGATTACTCGAACAAAAGCGCAGAACGGCGGAACAAATCCAGCGAAGTATAAAGGATTTTACGGAAAATTTTACCTTTTGCGAGCAATTTACTTTTTTGTTCTCCCAGAAACAATGGAAACTCCGGCACAACGTTTAACGGAACTATAGAGTCAAGTTTCTACTAATGCATACTTTATAATGCACTTCAAATATCTGATGTACTGACGTCATCGATTACGTCATAAAATGGTATTCGCCTACTTGAGTATAACTGAATCTACACAATTATTGAACAGAATGGACACGGCTTCTAAGAAATTTGTCTACCGTCTAGATTGAAAGCCAACAAATAATTTCGTTTCTATTCTCAGGGTGTATTCGTAACTTATATACTTGATTGAAAATTGCATCAGGTGTAATTTTTCCGTTTTAGGTAAACAATTAAAAGATAAATTATTGAAAGATTAAAAATGTGCATAGAGTGTTCCAACCATTGAAGTACTTATAACGCGCAAACGCATAATTTTATACATTTATTTTCTACTGACACCTCACTATTTTGCCTCTAAAGAATCTACGGAGAAATATTGTTTCTAATCCCAATTTTACAGAAGGAATTTTTTTAAATTTATAATTTATTTGTTCATTATTACATATATTTTAAACATATTTTAATACGAATGATAGATAACATAGAAAAACAACCTAGTTGCAACTGACGAAAATACGAACGTAAATGACTTAATTCATAAAAAAGGAACAAGAGACACAGGTCTTACGAGAAAACCTGTAAATAGGTAAAAGAAAAAAAAAAAAAGAAAAGAAAATGGAAACATAAAAACTCCATTATTTAGTAAAAAGAAACTGAAAATACGAAAACAATGAGTGGCAGCTAAACAGGCAACTTAATTTCAACTAAATCTTAAAATAGGTATTTTCATTATAAATACACTTATAATACAGTCATACAAAGAAAATAAACAAATGATGTTAGCTTTAATTATTTATAAGTAAATTAATAAAAACTAAACAGTAATAGTATATTACACAGAATGTCCAAAAGTCAACCCCCCCCCTACCCCTTAACTTTGGAACAAGTAGAAATAAATAAATGATATTCGGGATATCTCTATATGACACAGGGAGGTGAATTTTGGTGTATCCGACCATTTCACCCCTTATCCCAAAATGGAGGGTTGAGAAAGTAATTGAAAAATCTTAAATAAAAAGCCCCATCAAGTGATACCTAACCTTAACCCTATCGAAAATGGCGGCTAATCAAAGCTGCAAACATCTTTCAGATTTTTAATTAGGTACGTTACAATATCTTTCATTGGTAATAAAGCCAAAGACATAAATTAATTCTAAATTTAGATTAAATCCTCAAAATTACACTGGATGCTATTATCACTGGATTGTTATCAGTAGTTGTGCTTTTAAAGTAGAAGACTATTCCTGCTGTATCTAGAAACTGCAAATTTATTCGTTCCTTTTAAGCTTATGCCAAATTGTGTAAATATTTGTTTAATACTAGATTTTGAATGACCCTCTGATTTTATTAAATAACATGCAAAGAACCATTATTTCCACTGGAACATAGTGCTTGTAACGTAATTAAAATTGTGTTAACATAGGATATTTAACATTTGACTGGCCGCCATTTTCGATAGGGTTAAGATAGAGACCTGTAATTTGTGCCATTCTTCTTCACTTATCAAACCCTTTAAAATGAGGGATCACTTGAAGGGGGTTTGTATTTAAGATTTTTGAATTATCCTCTAAATTCCCCATTTTGGGGGTAAGGGGTGAAATGGTCGGTTACACCATAATTCATCTCCCTGTGCCATATAGAGACACCCTTAAGCTCATTTATTTATTTATACTTGTTCCAAAGTTGAGGTGGGACTTTTTGGACACCAGTATAAAATACATACATATTGTAAGTTGGTTTGAAAGTTAAGCCTTCACCATGTAAGGTGATGTAGTATTTAGGCATCTTTAGTGTGTAAGTGCAGGTGCACCCGCCTTATAAGTTAATGTTAGAAGTTCATGTAAGTCAATTTATTTGATTATGAGAAAATCCTGAACTTTTTGAATACCAGATCCGATCTTGGACTCCAAACAACTAGGTTGAAATAAGTATAGAGACGATTTTGAGTTGAATTAAATCAGTTCTATATTGGAAAATGTGATTAACTGTTTCAATAATTATGCTTAGAAATTTCAATTATCAACTTGAAACAAAAACATATTATTAAATCTCATAAATTGGCTGGAATTAATATAACCATCTCTTAATTAACGGAACTTATTTATAATGCACATTTGACTTTCTCACTATACTATAGTGTAGAGAAAGTATAGTGATAGCAAAAGAATCGATGTTGAGATTTTTGTGGAAATACCCGTTTTGGAACCCCTTAGTCCAAATAAGTGTTTTTTACAAAATGTCTATCTGTATGTATAAAAAGCTATAGCGAAAACTGTTCGATCGATTTCAAACAAATTTGCACCAGACATGTCAAGTAGGCCTGTACAGATGCACGAAAAACGGTTTTGAAAACTTTTGAAAAACAACTACTTTTTTGGCAAAAAACCCCCAAAATATCAGTTATTATTTTTTTATAAAAAAACGGCTCTAACGATTTTGATAAAATTTGGCTCATTTGTAGCCCTTAATGTACCCTACCATATGCAGAAAACTGCATCTTTCGAAAAATTCTCGTTTAAATAATAATAATAATAACTGATTTTGGGGGGTTTTTTACCATAAAGGGGATTGTTTTCAAAATTTTTCAAATCCTTTTTTGTGCATCTATCTAATTGACATGTTTGGTGCAAATTTGTTCGAAATCGATCGAATAGTTTTCTCTCTAGATAATAATAATATTTATTAGTTAATCTCCTACTTTAATAAATCACCTCTCCTACCCTACCTACAATTATGAAGTCACAGTGAATCTGTTTAATGATTTAAATATGTTTGTGAGAAAGTATGTACCAGTTCCGGGTACCGTTTATTTAATAACTAGCACAAAATGTAATATCTATTCTATACCCTAATACCTTCTATTATATTTTGATTATTCATATTTATTTGACAGTAAACAATTTAGTATACTTTAATATATCGTTTAGCTTCTCAACTACAGCCTTAATAAACTCTAAGGTCTTCTATCAATTACTATATATTGGGTTATTTATGAGCCTGATATATAACCTTATTTAAATTGTCTATCAGGTGTTTGCAAACCCTAGTTGCAGCTAATTCTACTAAAATAGTACCGACACAATCACTTAGAAAATACCCATGGCTTCACCCACAAAAAAAAAAAAAAAAAAAAAAAAAACAAATAAATCAACCCGAAAAAAAAAAAAAAAAAAAAAAAAACGCAATGAAATTAATACGAGTACAATAAGTATGTTTTAAATTTGAGATAAGGTCCGAGTTTCCCGGCACAAAAATCCGCAGCGTAGAGAGTTTCGTCCAAATCTATCAAGCGAATCTGTCTATCCAAATCTATCTAGTGTGTTCCCATGTTTCGAAGCGCATCCAGTCCCAATTCCGTCCACCTTATGGTTTACTTTCTCTATGTATCTTGTAAGAAATAAATGTACAAAAATTCAGCTTCATAGCTGTAAAGAAAATATAAAAAGTAGTTTTTATTGTTTTAGTGGTTGTTATCACAATTTCACCACTTAGCAGCTCGCGACAAAATGCAATTTTGGTTTACCTTTTCTGTGTATCTTGTAAAAAATATTTGTTAAGATGTTCTGATCTCCAGCTTTAAGAAAAGTATAACAATTAATATATTTTGTTTTAGGGGTTGTTACTAAATTTTCACCCATTAGCAGCTCACGAAAAAATGCAAATCTGATTGACTTTTTCTATGTACCTTATAAGAAATAAATGCAAACAATTTCAGCTCTTTACCTGTAAAAGGAAAGTATAATATCTAATATGAATTGCATCCTATGTTACTCATGGATAGTGTAGCTTTTTATTAGTACAATCATTTTTTCAATCGGTTCAGTAGTTCCAGAGATTACCCCCCCCCACCACTATACACATTTTGGTATATGATTTTCTTTAATTATTTATATTTATGTTTACTTTCCGAGATCTGCCTTACGATAAATGAAATGAATTTTCTTCACATAATCTGCTCTCTTACACTTTCATTAGATTGCAATTTGTGATTTTGCACTTTCACTTCACTTTACTGATGGATCCCTTTGATGACTTCTCGACTGAGTTACCCAATTTTATGACGATGATGATTTATATGAAAATCCCTTGATGTTTACAGTTTGGAGTTTCACACATTAGGCCCTAACTTTTCCGGCGTCGTTCTCTCATTCTCCCCACCATAGTTTGCAAAGTGTTTGGAGCATTTTATTCTTATTGGCCGATTTGGCTTTTAACTAATTTTGATTGGTTTTTTCATTTGCTAACGACCGTATTTTTCGACATTATTTGGCGGCATTTATTTTTCACAGAATAGTGCCGCGCATAATGTTTGGGGAAATTCAACACGGCACATGTGCGATTGTTACATCCGCTTCTACAGCCTGGTTACTTTACATATTGCAACGATTGTCTGATTTGTTTTACTCTTTACATGCTGAGGAAGTTAAAACAATATAAGTAGGAACACATGGTAGTTTACAAACAAAATTAGACACCTAATCACATGTTTTAATGCAAACAAAGCGAGATATACAATTTTTTTATTCTCCATAAGAATAACATTGGACAACGTACTGTGTTTAGTACTTTCAATATCTCTGTAACCAACAGAAGTAGGAAAATTATAAAAACACCAAATTGTTCGTCTTTTTAAACCAAATTCAATGATGAAAAGTAAAGTTTGATTTACTAAAATATTATATGTAAAAACTCAAAAAACCGCTCGGCATTAGGATGACTCATGCTCTGCGGCCGCCATGTTGGTGTGTTTCGCGCTTTCGGGTGGTTTCAACTCACTGCTACTGCGTGGCCCCTCTATTGTATTCTGTGCTCGCTGATGTATATACACACACATAAACAGTGTTTATAAAACGTGTGCAAGTTACAACACGAATTCAAGCAACATTCACAATTAAAAAAAAAAAATATATATAAAAACTAATGTCAAGGTAAACTAAAACCAGAATCAATATAATTTGTACCAAACACTAAAAAATTTACATTTTTATTTTCATAAAGAGAGATCCGAAGAAGTTTACAAAACTTATTCTTCTTACTCTGGAAACTTTTTTTTTCAACAGAGAGCTGACTTAAGAGTTTAGTTAATAGATATAAACAAAACTTTTAAAATAGTTATAATCTGGCACTGCTACATTAAATTTATTCCTTAGATTGAGTGTTCTCAATCTTACATTTGTATTCTGATTATCACACCTATTAAACTGACTTCTTAAAACTTTAAATATGAATAACTGCCCGAAAAGAATCTTTACAAATTTGAATAACGGCATCGCATTTTCATAATTCATCTTTTGTTTCATCCTATTCTTTATTTTAGTAAATCTTTTAATAGCATTATAAACGGGTTTATATATTCCAACTTAGAATATATTCTAGGAGTAGTGAAACGTATTTAATAAATTTACTTGTGGGGGGGGGAGGGAGTTTTTTTAAAGAATTTGCAATTGTAAACATAGGTCGAGAGTTACGTAATTTTAAAAGTATCTTAAAAGTAAACGTTTAAAAAAATACATAACTCCCCTAGTCCCATTTCAAAATCCCAATTCCAAACGTATAAAATTGTGTTTAAAAAAATTTTGTATTTATCTTCCATAAACATATTTATGTTTAGAATAAAATTGACCAAACATTGTTAATGGTGGTCCAACTCGTCCAACCATGACCAACTAGAACACTTTCCACAAGTTTTCCAACATTAAAAATACCTTGAATTTTGGGGAAATAATGTCTAATTGTAGTTGGAAAAAATTGGAAAAGTAAGCAAAATATTTCCTAAGATTATTAGTTGCAAAGTGTCAGAACGGATTCGTTTGTTCGTTATACATAATGCCTGGGTTATCTGTTACACCATTTAATATACATTTTGTGAATCAGACAAATTAATTCTATATTTAAAAAAATATAGAAAAATGTATACAACGTAACGATGCAATATATTTCTCAACGATAAGCAATAAACAAAAACCCAGCTGCAATTATTACTTAATATAATGGCATTGATTTATATCTACAGCATATTTACATTTAAAAAATGAATCTATACAAATGTATAAACATCTAGTTCAATAAAGTTCTGCAGAATTATTTGTGCCAGGACGAATTATGTTTGTGATGTATACGTCCGAACAATGGACTAGTGTTAGTGTTATTGGCTGACCTGATGATGCTGCCTGTGGCAACGAAACATGTAGCTATTATTTCAGAAACAAGAACTGCTATTGACAAAAAAAAAATTATTGTGTGCTTAAGACCACACGGGAGAAGTGTAAACTTTTAACACAACTTATGATATGAGGAAGCAACTGTCCATTTCATAGGTATTACCAATTAAACTATACATTGTGTTAACATTAACAGATTAAGCCTATGACGTTGGACATCCGGATTGTCCATTGTGGGGGTTTTTATTTTCAGATACGGCCCTATTGGTCCACCTATTTCAATTAAATGCAACCATGGAAAATAATTTAAAACATTAATGACTTTGCTGACTTTGGTTTTTAATATACACTAGTGGCTTGTAGGGGCAATTGCCCCTATATATTGTAGTAATTTTATTAAGTAAATTGTTAGTCTCATGATTCACCGTACCTTAAATTATCATTAAAAATTTGTGAATATAATACGCACAATAATTCTTACATACCTGCATAATTTATTTTACAGTTTATAACCTCAATACAAATCTTATAACGTATTATAGGCTACATTAGTTCTTTAACTCATATTTAGAAAAAAAAAATTAAATAGTGTGCTTAAGACCACACGTTGGAAGTGATAACTTCTATGACCAATTTATATTTTTTGTCCGTACTAATATTAGAAGAGGAGGAATAAGGATAAAATAATTTAAAACATTAATGACTTTGCTGACTTTGGTATTTAATATACATATAACACAAATATCATATATATATATACATACATACTATATCTCGAGCGGTGACGGTCGCGAGTTTGATGCTTTT
>JAGFPH010001227.1:79548-95745 GCA_018207615.1 Philaenus spumarius | reverse complement strand
CCCCAAGCAAAAAGTGCCCAACGCCGCTAAAGAAGTTTTCACTTCAATTAAGGTATGTTGATCTAGTTCAACTTTAATCCGTTAACAACAATCTTTATTGCAAAACATAAATAAATATTGTCTTCTGAGCTTTATCGATATTAAAATAAAATTTACTTTTAAATAAATTGCAATTTCCGAACATTGTTAATTAAAAATTCTATTCTAGACGTAATCCCTCTAAATAACTAAGCGACCAGCCAGACCAATGTTTGTAGTCCATATAAAAGAAACTGGTGTAATAGGCACCGGTATAAAGACCCAATAGTTTTATGTCACTGAAGTCACCGGTTCAGAAAGGAACTGGATCGATTCCAGGTCTAGGACTTGAAACATTTTATGCTAACAGATTTAAACATATAGTGGGTCAGTCGCTTCAGCTTAAAACGTTAGAAAGCACAGACATACGTCAACAAACCAAAATGAAGGGGTTGGAGCCATTTGGCTTTACTTGAAGCCCATATTTTCAAGTCCTGTTTTGCTGGGTATGTAATTAAATGAGTTATGAGAAGAAAAACAAGTAGATCAGTTTTTCATCTGTCGGCGATTGTATGACAAAAAACATATATTTGAAAGTAAATACGATAGTTATTTTTCTTAAAATTATAACGGTTATCACCAACTTTTTGTTGATAAAAACCAAAATTGTGCAAACAAAAACAAAATCGCTTTAATTATTTAATTAATAAAAAAATACCAGTCGCCATGTTTTAACTGTTAAGGCAAGTTGAAATTTCCGGTACATTTCTGGGCAATGGATTAAAGTAATATTATTAAAATTTGGCATTCCTCCATGATATGTTTTATGGTTATCTTAAGTGATGTATACAATTATCAATACATTATGTTTCTATCGATAGTTTGGCTATCGGTTTTACAAACGGAAACAAATTAAACAAATATATTGTTTTCTGTAAATATTTGTAGTGTCAATGTTTGTCAAGATATTCTCTATTAAACTGTTTAAGATCCGTCATTTTGAATATTACAAAATAAAGACGGGGACTACCTCTGGAAGTTTTAATAATTAGATTTTATATCACTTAAGAATAACATTACACTACTTTTGCCTTATAGCTAGTAGGAAGTTGATATTTATTGTAGTTACCCCATTTTAATATCTTTGATTGTAGGTGACCATATTTTCTAATCAGTCCTGGTACTAATATGTATAGATTGTGAAACGTTTAGTGAATAGTTTTTGATTACATAGAAAAAGTAAGTGCATGAATTATGTTCTAAATTTTAAGAGTAGTTATCCCATTGCATCCCTTTGGCTTAAGTAATCGAATTGCAAATCACTTAAGAATAATATTAAATAGTTTTAGATTTATAGCATGTTAGCCCAGTCGGTATAAGTTTCAACTACCAGTAATTTGCAATACGTCTGAATTTTTTTTTATAAGTACATTAAAGTATGTAGATTAACATAAAAAAAAGTTTACCAGTCTATCGATTTCCCAAAGTCGAAAAAAAATCGATTATAATTTTTTCCCGATTATCCCTAATATTTCGAGCTGGGATAAAGATAGAGGGAAATAAAAAATACCTCCGTGTAGGGGAGGTATTTTTCAACAATAAAGGTCATAAGTATTTATTTCGTCCGAGCAATGGTTTGTCTGGAAAAAATTCGATAATGCAGGTATGTATTTTGCAGCAGGGGAAATCACTAAAAGGGGACATCTTATCCATATATAAAGCTTTGGCTAATTCTAAATTGGCCAAATTCTAATATATCGAATTGAAACTTGACATAGGTGTTAAAATATATATTTTAAATATTTATGCTGAGTCTCAGCTTGATATCTTGAAAATAACCCGATCTAGGAGTCGATTTCGATTATCGATTTTAGGAGTACCGGACTCACGAACTAATTTCAATCTATTCCAGTTTCGTCAATTTTTGGAATATCAACATCAAATTTGTTTTACAAGTTGAGTACACCAGTATAAATATTCTTAGTAAGTATGAACGATTTTTTTCATGTTATTTTTAAAAACGAGGCGCTTGAAAATGGTCTTCTGTTTTACCTATCTCGTTTTAACTATAACACCTTTGGATTCAACGACTCTATTTTCGACATTTTTGAACATATCGATATAAAAATTGGTATAGAAGTTAAAAACACAATTGTTTTTTGCTATACTTATTTTAAAAACTATATTTAAAAAATTGACTAATCTGCAGCCGATTAACTCAAGCGTTTTGATGAAAAATCTAAAAAGGTCTAAAATTATACTTTTTTAAGTTACTTGTGCTTTGAAAAGTAAATAATAAAAAAGGTTTATACTCCTTGATCTTGTTTACATCTATATATTTAACTTGTAAAAAACTTTCATGTTGATATTTTGAAAATGTTCTAAACTGGAGCAGTTTAAAATGAATTGGTGGGTCCGGTACTCCTAAAATCGAGAAACCCATTAATAAGTCAAGTGGCTCTAGATGGGGTAATTTTCAAGATAGCAATCTGAGACTCAGCATAAATGTTTAAAACATATATTTTAACTCCTATGTCAAGTTTCAATTCGATATATTAAAATTCGGCCGATTGAGAATGAGAAAACGATTCATATATGAATAAGATGTCCCCTTTTAGTGATTTCCCCTGCTGCAAAATACATACCTGCATTATCGAATTTTTTCCAGACAAACCATTGCTCGGACGAAATAAATACATATAACATTTTTTGTTGAAAAATACCTCTCCTACAGGATGGTATTTTTTATTTTCCTCTATCTTCATCCCAGCTCGAAATATTAAGGATAATCGAAAAAAAATGATAATCGATTTGTTTTTCGACTTTGGGAAATCGATAGACTGGTAAACTTTTTTTATGTTAATCTTCATACTTTAATGTACTTATAAAAAAAATTCAGCCGTATTGCAAATTACTGGAACTTTTGGTCTAAATTTACCTCTACCGAGTGGCCTATGTAGGAAGTTAGTTATATTTATAATATATTGTATAGGGGCAGCAATCCCTTTTCAACCTGTTAAACTGTAGTAGTAATTGTAAACACTCCAGACATTAACATGGATAAACTGTGAAAATTTGAGTGAATCGGTATAATAGGTTTAAGTCTATAGAGAAAAAAATAAACAAACATAAATTTTTATTATTGAGATGTATAAACTACATCGAAACTAAGTATCTTACATTCCGCCTAAGATAAGTTTTTTTGACATTAAATAGCCGACAGACACAAAACTAGGCCTTTATGTTATACATATTTATACATATATACATTAGTTGGTTCCGCCCCTTGCTTGCTTCGTTGTACAATCCCTCTCTGCGAAGCAAATGCAAACAGATTATTTTAGTCTCTAATATTTTCAAGGAAATGATGATTGGTTAGAGCCAATTTGTTGGGGATAGGGATGACTTAGATCCTGACGGATGAGCAGTATGGCCAGAATTTTTGCGTAAACGACAAGGATTTTGTATTTATTAGAGGGATATTAACCTAACCTAAAACAGCTTTTGGT
The DNA here is from genome assembly GCA_018207615.1 of Philaenus spumarius. NCBI lineage: Eukaryota > Metazoa > Arthropoda > Insecta > Hemiptera > Aphrophoridae > Philaenus > Philaenus spumarius. The sequence continues at coordinate 92,218 of JAGFPH010001227.1, read as the reverse complement.
TGGAAAAAATAAATAATAAAACTTTCCAAGTCGGTTCACATGGTAATAAATGTAAATGCTTTTAAGAATCGTGTGTTAGTTCAGTAATAGATGCCTAACCTAAAATTATTATCATAAGATTTTGATTCAATCAGCTGTTTTATTTATAATATGTAACAACAGTAAATAATGTTTAAATTATATTACAGTAATCCTTTATCGTTAGTTTTGATTTTGCTTTTACTTTGTTAACATGTCTTAAAAAATCTGTTGTGAAGAATAATTTGAATTTGCAAAGTTTTATGAATGCTTTTACGAAAGGTGTGTTGGTTCAGTATATGCCTAACCTAAAATTGTGTTAAGCTTTTGATCCAAATCGGCTGTTTTATTTACAATATCTAACAGCATATGTTTAAATTATAGTACAATAATCCTTTATCCTTTGATTATGTTTTTGTTTATAATCTAGAATTTTGCAAAATCATTTCTTGGTGACCTATGAAACTGTGAGAGTAGGCCTATACTTAGAAATGTTCGCTCTACGTTGATTCTTTAAAAATCAGTACAAAGACTATATATACATGTTACATATATTATATAAACTGTTTTTTTTTTATAATTTGCTTTTAGAATCAGTTTCAGTTTCAGAATCAGTCTTGCAGTTTTGAATTACTTTACTCATGTGATAACAAAAACTATATTGAACTGGGTGCTTAGAGCTTGGCAAAAATTGAAATAAATATGAACTTAAAAAAAAACATTTTCTACCAACTAATAAATCATTCAAAGTGTAGCTCGTTATCTGAAAAAAAATGCTGTTTCCATTAATGTTTTCAGCAAGCCATAATAGTTTCTTGCTTTCTTATAGTTATTTTTTATTTTTTTTTAATAGTTTTACTTGCATTACATAATTATTAGTAAAACTCACCTGGGCTTTTTTGGACCTCGGATCCGCTACCTGCACGATATCTTCCGGCGGAAGTCGCCATGAGTTGCGCTCTATCGCCGCATGCATCGCGGCCCTGAAATAAATTAACATTAGTGTTTAACATTAGTATAATTTCATTAAAAAAAGAGGGGGAAATTAGGGAAATTATATGCACATTAGTTATAGACTAATATTTATATAAAAGGGCAACACTTTGTACATGGTACTTTAGAATTTGGCACATTTTGTATATTCCAACTACAGTATTTATGAATACAATAACTGTGAAAAAGAAATGTGTAATTGTGGGTCAATTGAACATGTTGAAAATTGTGAATATAGTAATAGATAAGGCCGTAGCCAGCGCTGGGTTAGGAGGTCAGCACCCCCCCCCCCCCCCCCACCCACTTACGTGGATTTTAAAGCTTTTATGGTGTTTCACGTTTTGATTGATTTTGGATGAACTAGACGGGCTATAAGGGCGTCTATGAGGTTGGCATGCGAATTGATTCTCTTAATACGGGAGTTGGCGTAAGGGTTGGCGTGCAATGCACTGTGCGTCGGCCGCTTCTCATAGTGTTCAGTGTCAAGCTCACATGTGCTTCCTTAGCAGTGAACGTGTTAAAAGGGTTTAAATTCAAATCCCCGGTCGTGACCTGTCCCCCCCTCCCCCCTAAAAGTTTTCCTGGCTACGTCCTTGAGATATAGAATCTTGATGAACTCAAAGCAGTGGATGCAATTTATTTTACTTTTATTTAGTGAAACGATGCTTAATTTCCTCAAATTATGATTCACTGGAAAAACTTGGAAAGTATTGCTTATTTTTAACACGGCCACAGGCGGGTTCGACAGCTAGAATTATGCATACCCGCAATGTCTTACTTAAACCTGTCTCGCTTACATTATTGTGCAATAAACAATGTTAAATAAATATAAGGAAATAAAATCGGATTCATCAATTACATTTCTTAGAAAATGTTGTAGACATAATGGAATTCAATAACGATCAATTCTCACCATAGATTCAGCCGTCCTTCGGTTACCATCCATACTATGTATAATGTATCATTTTGCCCCTGTTTATTTCATGTCAAGACCCTCCCTGTCTAAAGGGGGTGAAATGTTGACGCAAATTGACGGCAGAAACGTTTCTGATCTGATCACTCAATTGTTTACTAAGTAAGGTTTGTTTAATTTGATTTTCTGTCAACTGTAGACAAATAAAATAAACATTGTTTTTTGTCGTTTACCTTACACCCCCTCATATGTCTACGTCTTAGTACATCTATGGTGATTTTATTAAAGTATAGACAATTAATATATGGGAAGTAATGCAAATTCAACTTATGTATAAGCGAAATTATAAATAAATAATAGCTTCGTTATTCTATAATCAGTGGATCCTCAAACATAAATAATAAAGCAACACGACAAACCGAATTGTATTACTGTTAATCACTAACATGTTTGCAGAGTCAGTTACTTCACCAATCAGTTCAATTTTAAATATTGTTTTAAATTTTAGAATCAATTAATGCAAGACTGAAATTATTTCGCTCTATTCTGCTTCATTTTAGCCCCAACGTATCCATCTGGTAATATAGTAAAGCTAGAACTGCTGAATTTTGTCCTCACGCATTTTGAGTTTGGACCTCTCGTCATATACCGCGTGTCCCCTGCAAGTTTATTCGTTCCGTTTCAGCTTATGCCAAATTGTGTAAATATTTGTTAAATACTAGATTTTGAATGACCCTCTGATTTTATTAAATAACTAACAAAGAACCATTATTCCTTTCTACTGGAAAATAGTGTTTGTAACGTAATTAAAATTGTGTTAACATAGGATATTTGAAATTTGACTGACCGCCATTTTCGATAGGGTTAAAATAGAGACCACTAATTTGTGCCATTCTTCTTCATTTATCAAGCCCTTTAAAATGAGGTATCACTTGATAGGGGTTTGTATTTAAGATTCTTGAATTACCATCTCAACCCCCCATTTTGGCGGTAAGGGGTGAAATGGTCGGTTACACCAAAATTCATCTCCCTTTGTCATATAAAGATACCCTTAAGCTCATTTATTTATTTCTACTTGTTCCAAAGTTAAGGGTGGGGTAGGACTTTTTTGACACTCTGTACATAAATTTATTTTGAAATAATTTATGTGTTTGCAACATTTACATCAAAACTTTTAATACAGTCATAAGAAAATAAATAAATTTGTAAAAACAAATGTAAAATATTCAAGTAATCTCGAGCGGAAGCTAGAACACGTGTACTTTTTCTAGAAATACTTATATTAATTATTATTAGTTTATGATTAAATATGGATTTCTCATTTGTAGATTATTAAACAACATTTTGTAGTAGGCCTACTTGCGTCAATATTTACTAAACGATCATTATATTCGGTGGAATTTTAGTTGTTGTAGATATACAATTAAGAATAATCAGTACAATAACGATAAGAAAAGTGAGTAATTAACTTATTTGTATAATAGTGATTCATGGATAGTGAATCTTGTTGTGAACTTATTGATAATGATTCAAAGTACTTGAAAACCTTACAAACATCTTTTTACTTTCTCACTATACACGTATAGAGATCGTATAGTGATCGCAAAAAAATCGATGTTGAGATTTTTGCGGAAATATCCGTTTTGGGACCCCCTGAGTCCAAAAAAGTAGTTTTTACAAAATGTCTGTCTGTATGTCTGTATGTATGTCTGTCTGTATGTCTGTATGTATACAAAGCTAGAGAGAAAACTATTCTATCGATTTCAACCAAACTTGCACCAGACATGTCAAGTAGGCCTGTATAGATGCACAAAAAAGGGTTTTGAAAAATTTTGAAAAATAACCCCCTTTTTGGCTATCGCCAAAAATTCAGTTATTATTTTTTTATAAAAAAACGGCTCTAACGATTTTGATAAAATTTGGCTTATTTGTAGCCTTTAATGTAACCATATGCAAGAAACCGCATCTTTCTAAAAATTCTCGTTTAGCTAATAATAATAATAATAATAACTGATTTTTGGGGGTTTTTCGGCCATAAGGCGGGTTTTTTTTCAAAAATTTTCAAAAAAAATTTTCGTGCATCTATAAAGACATAATTGACGTGTTTGGTGCAAATTTGTTCGAAATCGATCGAATAGTTTTCTCTCTAGATAATAATAATATTTATTAGGTAATCTAAAAGGCTAAAACTTTAATAAAAAAATCACCTCTCCTACCCCACCCTACAAGTCACAGTGAATCTGTTTGATAATTTAAATATGTTTGTGAGAAAGTATATGCCAGTTCCTGGTACCGTTTATTAAATTTAACATTGAGAGCAATTAAATTTGTTTTAAAACTTTAAAATGACACTTTTTATGTGTGTTGAAATTGAGCTCTTATAAACAATAAAACAATATAAAAATAACATTAGGATAACTTCAGTTGATAAAGCTGAGGTTTATAAAACACTTCCAGACCGTCAAAGGTTCAAAACCCCGCAATAATGGGAGGATTTTCTAAATTTTATTCTAATCCTTCGTTAGTCCAATGTGACAAGCACTAACATAATAACCATTTCAGAATTTCCGAACTTAAAGTCGAACTTATTTAGATTATAGCTTACCAGTGAGTGATGTGCTCCAGCACAAAAGAGATGTCCAAATACAGTTTCGCGAAATTTAAAAAACATTTCTTTTTAGCCGAATTTTCGAAGAAAATAAGAACTATTACACTCGACCCAACTTGAAAACGGTTGGTCGGAGAAGGCTAAAATTTGGTTTCTATCCGTTTCAGACCATTTGGAGACTATACCCAAAAATCATTACTTTATATATATATATATATATATATGTTTTATTCCCGGATTTTTAAGGGGTAATAAAAATGCTTCAAAATTTCTGATTTTTTGGTCAAAGGGCCTTAGTGCGATTCTTCAAAAGGTACTTTTTTTGTTTTTCGATCCGTTTCAAAATGGCGGAGTTATATAGTTTTTTTCGTTTTTGGGTAGGAATTTGAGGGGTAGTTTTTTACCAACCTTGCTAAAAGGTAATAAATATGCTTCAAAAATGATGAATTTTTTGTGAAAGGGTCCTTGTAGGATTTGAAAGGTACATATATTTTTATTTTTTGAATTGAAACAAAATGGCGGCCTATTTGTAGTAAACCCAAAATGGCAAAGTTAGAGCGAGGAAATTGCATGATATCTCCCTCTCATAAGCCCAAGTTCAATTTGTGAGTAATATGAGTCGAAAGGCAATTAAATTTACTATAACCTTGTGTAAAGGTGTTTTAGGTACACCTCCTGGAACAAGGAACAAAACTCATATAAAGATCCCAATAATCGACTTTTTCACTATTCTTGTACGTTAATTGCTCATTTTCGCCCACTCATAAGTCCGAGTACATATTGTGAGTTATACCATTCAAAAGACAATTAAATTTACTATAATCCTGTGTAAAGGTGTTTTAGGCACACCTCCCGGAACAAGGAACAAAACTCATATAAAAGTCCCAAAAATCGAATTTTTCACTATTCGTGTACGATAATTGCACATTTTCGCCCAATCATAAGCCCGAGTACATATTGTGAGTTTTACCATTCAAAAGAAAATTAAATGTACTATAATCCTGTGTAGAGGTGTTTTAGGTACACCTCCCGGAACAAGGAACAAAACTCATATAAAGATCCCGATAATTGACTTTTTCACTATTCTTGTACGTTAATTGCGCATTTTAGCCCACTCATAAGCCCGAGTACATATTGTGAGTTATACCATTCAAAAGAAAATTAAATTTACTATAATCCTGTGTAAAGGTGTTTTAGGTACACCTCCCGGAACAAGGAACAAAACTCATATAAAAGTCCCAAAAATCGAATTTTTCACTATTCGTGTAAGTTAATTGCGTATTTTCGCCCACTTATAAGCCCGAGTACATATTGTGAGTTATACGATTCAAACAACAATTAGGTGTACTATAATCCTGTATAAAGGTGTTTTTGGTACACCTTCCGGAACAAGGAAGGTGTACCAAAATAAATAACTATTAAATTTACTTGTTTTAAACTTAGTTATTCCGTGGTAAAAATTCGGCTATAGTAATGCGGCATTGCTGCTTACTCTTTTTTTTATTTTTTAAATTTACTATATAAGAGTGCTGCCTCAATAAAAATTTGTGTTAATTTTATCTTTAGACAAATAGGCGAATTGGACTGACTTTGTTAAACCAAATTTGAAATAATTCGACCACGCAGCTGAACCGCTGACGTGAGTTGAGCAAATTTCCAAAATTAAGTTTATAGGCCTATGTTTTAGGGTTTCAACCAACAATTTTGGAAATAGGTCTATTCAAGACGGTGCTGAATAGCTCCAAAATGGTTCGCACGCCATTCCGAATATTGGGAGTATCTTCAATACACACAGCATTGCGTTCTTCGCACGCCAATCCGCATATTGGGAGTATCTTCATTACACAAAGCATTGCGTGCTTCGCAAGCCAGTCCCCGTATTGGGAGTATCTTCAACACACAAAGCATTGCGTGCTTCGCACGCCAACCCCCATTTTGGGAGTATCTTCAGTACACAATGCACTGCGTGCTTCTCACGCCAACCCCACGGTAGAATCCACCACATGGCTTTGAACCGGGTACTTCTATGGTATTTTAAGTTTCGATCGATTTTGGGGGAACCAAGCGAGCTAAGAGTTCGCATAAAAAAACAAAATATGCAGAATAACATCTTACATTTATATTTGTAGAAAAACTCAAAAAATTCATTCTCGTAGCAAAAATATCAAAAATTGTTACTTCTGGTCAAAAAAACGTGCTTCCGTTTGTTGGATTTTTTTGGCTAACGAACTCGTCCGAGCCACGTAGACAACCAACATGTGTACCATATTTGAACCAAATCAAATATATATATGATTTTTAATGACACCCGAAAATGTGTTCTGGGGACCATGTTCGGTGCTCATTTGCTACTCCCGACCTTAGGTCTTACCATAAGGGCCTTTGCAATAGCTCATATTTCCTATGGAAATTCGCTAATAAACTACACGAGATCGAGTTCATATGAACTTTGGCCTGACATTGGTTTTGGTGTCTAGAACCATGTACCGAAAAACTAGAAAGAAGTTTTCAGTAAGTCGCACCTTGGTGACGATTTTAATATCCACTCTTTCTTGGAAATCTAATTTAAAGGGATCTTTAACCTGTTCCATAACATGTAGGAGCGTAATCAATGCTTAAACCATGATGAGTGGTTGACGTAAGCTATCATGCTACGATCAATCTTACCGCCTGTTTTAAGAAAATAACCTTATCTCAAGAACGTAGTTGGAAATTAAACCTATTCTTAACATTTATTGAGGTCAAAAATATTTGGCGTTCCTTGGAAAAAACTTTTCTCAGAAACAATACGTGTAAAGTAGAATATTTCAACCTTCAAGTATTCTAGGAAAGGTTTCATGTGAGCTGTGGAGTTTGGATGATCAGTGGGTCTAGGCATCATTTAAAGGTGGTGGGGGAAGCGGCCATCTCGATCTGTTTCGTTTATTGTTAGGCTCCTGTTTCCCCTACAATGTGTCTGTCAGTCCCCACGCGGCCTTAAACTACAACCTTGTACCTCCCCTCACGCGCTGGTGACAGCTCACATGAAACCCAAAGAGTTATACCAAAGTGGAATATTATAATTAAATTATAAGTTTCCTAGGGGAAACCCCTGCGTGCTCCGCACGCCAATCCCGTTGTAACCTTCTATACGCATAATCTTGTTATGCTTTCTTAATAATAAAGGTGTAGGATTAATAATAACCCCAAAGCTGAGATGGTAAATAATGATAAATGTTCAAATCAAATTATGTCATATATTTTATAACATTAGTTATAATAATGGTTAAATGAACCAGCAAGGCTTAGGTCTACTCTTTAAAACCCTAACCTAAAAGCTAGAAAAACAAAAATAATTGGTTCAAAGTTTGAAATCAGCTGTTAATGGAAATATTGGAGCGAATAGCTATTTTATTCAATTGGTTGCTATGGTATTAATTGTAAATACATGTGTTTTTTTATCAGTCTAGGCCTAACCTAAGAATTTTTTCCGACTAAATTTACAAATCTATATGATATATAAAAGCCAAATCCACTGAATCACTGATCACAATTTCACAAAAACTACTGAACGGATTGGAACAAAATTTGGTAGTCTATGTAGCTTCCTCTAGGGCCATAGGTGCTCGCTAAGAAAGGGTTTAAAAAATTCAAAATTTTACAGGAAGTTTAGGGGGGGGGGTTAAATTACTCAAAATCCCCATAAGAAATACATAGTATAATATATATTTATTGATATAATATATTTTTTGTTAATATACATTTAACTTTGATTTGTCTATCCGTGCAAAGCCTGATCGGGCAGCTAGTATTGAAATAAAAAAAGGTTTTTATCGAAATGAATTATAGCCTATGTTACTCAGGGATAGTGTTGCTTTTTATTAGTAAAACTATTTTTTCAATCGGTTCAGTAGTTCCAGAGATTACCCCCTACAAACAAACAAAAAAACAAACTTAACCTCTTTATAATATTGGTATAGATAACATTACAGGAACCCAGGACTTGTAGCTTTCCCCGCTGATTCTCTGAAAACTAAGCTACCTCTAATCACACCAGATAGTGGTCCATGTTATCTCACGGTTTACTGAATAGTAGAAATATTATGTATTATTCTACTCCCCATGTTAACGTAGTCGTTAAAGAGGTTCATCCATTCTGCTCCAATACAATTGCACGCATTCGAACCAAATTACTGCTGTTTTCTAAGTTGGACTCAGTAATTTTAAGTTGCACTCATATAAAGGATAGTCGTTAAGGAAAGAAACTTTTAGAATGATAACAACTAGGCCAAGTACACGACAGAAGCGCACTCAAATAAGATTCTGTAACTGTTTCAGTCTTTTTTCTTAATTTTCCTCTTTCATCTTCTAAACGTTTGTCCACTATACGTTTGTGTTCATTTAGATTTAGCCAATAGATGAAATGAGTTTTGTTAATTGTTGTTATGATTTTTACCTTAGAAGGCATAGCTTGAAATACGTACAAAGTCGTAAAATTTTTTTTGATACGACCAATCTTTATTGCAAAAGGTGTCCAAAAGAAAATTGCAGAACAAAAAGTGCACTATCTCCTTTGTAGGCACAATTTCAAGCCAGTGAACAATTGTTGTCAATTCCATAAATATTACAAAAATTCTTTGTCTCAAGCTTTTTTGATAATTGCATTACAAAGGCAAATAAATTTGTTTAATGATTTGAATAAATGAGAAATTAGAAACCTACCTGTGCCAGTAGGCTGGGCCGAAAGAGATTTTGTACGTGATTAAGAAAGTACATGGACACAACGGTGAATCGATTGGAATAATTTTTGTTTTAAATATTTGTCTGTACATTCCCCAGTGTGAAAAACTTAATTCGAGTAATACACAATCTTATAGATTGGATTAATTTAAGTTGGATTCCTGAATTGGAGGAGACTTATAGTATGTCAACCTTTGAAGTCCAGGATATCTCCTCCAAGTTCTTGTTCTCCTCGTCCTCTAGTTGCTGGATTGAAAAGAGGATTCTACATCCTGTTCTCCATCTCGCAATCAAAGATGACACGTCTTGCAGACTCTTAGACCTGTTCACAAAGTGGACAGTTCTGAATACGTCATCGACTCCTACTGTTGCTAGATGTTTCGTGAACTGACCTTGTACAACTCTTCTGAGCTGTAGTTGGTTTAGCAATTTTATAGTAAGGCCTACTTTCATTATTTTTACAAAAGAAAATTGCATACAACAGTTAGACGTTTCAGGTAGAAGTGAAGTGTCAAAGATGGTTCAGTATGTTATAATAATGGTATTAAAATGCATGGGGTAAGAGTTTTATTCTCGTTTTACTTTCTATGTTAAACACAAAAGTAATCTACACTTTTCAGTGTAAACTACTAATCGTTTTAATGACAAATTTGAAGTTTTTTACATGGTATAACTCAACAACACCCATTCAGGTTTAGATCAAACTTTACTAATCTGTTAAATTTTGACTTTAGGTTAAAACTGATATGTACTATTATCATTTTACTTTCTCACTATACTGTATAGTATGGAGAAAGTATAGTGATTGCAAAAATCGATGTTAAGATTTTTGTGGAAATATCTGTTTTGGGACCCCCTGAGTCCAAAAAAGTGCTTTTTACGAAATGTCTGTCTGTATGTATACAAAGCTAGAGAGAAAACTATTCCATCGATTTCGAACAAATTTGCACCAAACATGTCAATTAGGCCTGTATAGATGCACGAAAAAATGTTTAGAAATTTTTTGAAAAACAACCCCCTTTTTGGCCAAAACACCACAAAAAAAACAGTTATTATTTGTTTACAAAAAAAAAAAAAAACGGCTATAACGATTTTGATAAAATTTGGCTTATTTGTAGCCCTTAATGTACCCTACCATATGCAAAAAACAGCATCTTTCTAAAAATTCTTGTTTAGCTAATAATAATAATAATAATAACTGATCTCAGGGGTAGGGTACAGCGTTTAAGTTATGGAGATGGTCTGAGCGGCGAAAGGAAAGTCTCTAGGAGCGTTCCACAAGGTTCGGTTTTATCTGCGGTTATATTTCTAAAATTTATTAACGACCATTTACTGCTAAATTTTCGTGGAATAGTAACAGCTTTTGCTGATGACATTGCTCTGCAGCATGTAGGTAACTCTTGGGAAGCAATCCAGGAACATGTTAACTTAGATTTAAGATTGTTGAATCAGTTGTACGTTTTAAATTTATATGGTTGTAAATGCGGAGAAGACCAGGGTAGTTAACTTTGGTTATAGAGAACACAGGTTTCGGTAGAGTTTATTTTTTCATCATCATTTGTGTACTGGAGTTACGGGCTGCATATGTCCGTCTGTCGAGCAATCTGACGAAATCAAATATTTAGGTTTAACTCTTGACAATAAATTAACATGGAAGTCACACATAGGTAATATTAAAAATGAATTAAGAAGAAGTATCAGAAAATTGTATTTTCTTAGGAATATTAAATTTGTGTTGGTGGCTTGATGAAGGCACTCTATTACACTTTAATACTTTCTCGTTTACAGTATGGTATAAAGTGTTGGGGTGGAGCACCAATCACAACTTTAAAGCCCCTAATATCAACAAAGAAATATTTTATCCGGATTGTTTCATTTAGCAACAGGCTCTCTTCGTCTTTCCCTCTCTTTGCCAGATATAAAATACTCCCCCTAAGACATATTTTTGTATATTATAAGGTACTAAGAACTTATAAAAGAAGTGGTAATAATGCAACCGAGCAATATTACAGGACTAGATGCTATGCACTAGATTTTGTCAGAAGACCTAAAACTAATAAGACCTGGTTACGAAGTTTTTTCTGTTTATCGGTCTTAAAGTATTTAACCACCTTCCGCTTCAGCTGAAGCAAATTAGTAAATTATATAATTTTCTGAGGAAAGTGAAAGATTGACTGTTTACGTTCAGTGTCATTGAAGATTTACTTAGAGTGTACGAATGATGAGGAGGAACGGAACGGATCTCTTTGTTGATGCTTTTGTGGGGTTGGAGGATTCTGATATTGGTCTTCTTCTCATGCATGCATGGCACCTCATTTGTATTTTTGCCTATACCATGTCAAATTTGTATTCTTATTTTAGTATATATGTCTAAATGTTTAAGTTTATTACGAGTATTGTAAATAGTGATACAGCTAATCACACACAGCTGCAGTGGCACCGGATAAATTCGTTATTATTGAAGAACTGACTAATTTATTTTGTATATTTATATGTTTTTGTTTTTTGTTTTGTTTTTGTTTTTTTTGTTCTTTCATTACAAACCAATTACCTAAAACTGGTTTCGGTAACTGGTATGATTTCCAAAAATGTAAGGTAGATTATAATGTCAGATCTGGAAATAAAAAATTATTATTATTATTATTTTGGGGATTTTTCGGCCGAAATGTTTTTCAAAATTTGTCAAAATCTTTTTTCATGCGTCTATATAGGCCTAATTGACATGTTTGGTACAAATTTGTTCGAAATCGATTGAATAGTTTCCTCTTTAGTTAATGATAATAATAATAATATTTATACTTACTTTCCTACTTTAATGTACTATCCCCTCTCCTAATTTAATACAATTATGAAGTCACAGTTGGGGTTACATAAGGGGGTTGGCGTGCGAAGCACACAATGCATATTGTATTGAAAATACTCCCAATATGCGGGTTGGCGTGCAATGCACTGTGCGACAGCCGCTTCTCATAGTGTTCAGTGTCAAGTTCACATGAGTGTCCTTAGCAGTGAACGTGTTAATAATTTAAATATGTTTGTGAGAAAGTATGTGCCAGTTTCTGGTACCGTTTATTCATAATAGGTCTGAACAGTGATTGAACAATTGCAAAGATTTGTTAATCCCATGCTTTAGCCTGCAGTGGCTATTCCGTTAAAAATAAACAAAACAGTAAGGCAAAGAAAAATATAAACAATAATCTGCAAGACCGTACATGTCTGTCTATAGTGATTTTCTTACAATAAGAGATATAATCTTACCGCGTAAACACTAATGGTGTGCAGTACTAGGAGGGTGAACTTTGACCCCCCAAACCCCCTTAAAATTTCGAATTTTTTAAAACCCTCTCTTAGCGAGCACCTATGGCCCTAAATGAAGCTACATACCAAATTTCATTCCAATCCGTTCGGTGGTTTTTTTA
>JAGFPH010001227.1:58348-78617 GCA_018207615.1 Philaenus spumarius | reverse complement strand
AATTTCATTCCAATCTGTTCGGTAATTTTGGAGAAATCGTGATTTAGTAATTTTTACCCCCCAAACCCCCCTAAAATTTTCAATTTTTTAAAACCTTTTTTTAATGAACACTCATGGCCATAAGGGAAGCTACATACCAAATTTCATTCCAATCCGTTCGGTAGTTTTGAAGAAATCGTGATTTAATAACTTTGATCCACAAACAACCCTAAAATTTAGAATTTTTCAAACCCTTTCTTAGTGAGCACATATGGCCCTAGAGGAAGCTACATACCAAATTTCCTTCCAATTAATTCGGTAGATTTGTGAGTCAGTGAGTCAGTGAGTCAGTGAGTCAGTGGGTTTTGGCTTTTATATATAATATATATAATATAATATATAATATAGATTAATATTTTTAGTATTGTCATTTGGACATTACAATATTCCTACATAAGTAAGAATGTGAACTTCTTTTTCTAAGCAATTATACGAAGTTGGACAATGTTTACAACATTGTTTACTCTAAAAAAATAATTAGGTACTTCTCACTCACTAATGCCGTTAAAAAAGGTCAAGTTTTTACCCACGGACTACCCAGGAATAACGTAAATCTTTTGTACGTTCGGCACCATTTCACACATCGTCTACAAACGTTGGACGATGCAATCAAGGCTCCTTAGAACGTATATTATGGAATTAGATTATTAGAGTAATCTAGATAGTTTGCGATACAGAATGAAATAGTTTTAATAGTTGCGATAGTTTTAAATGATTGTATTTAAAACAGAAAAATATTTAAATGGTTTTCTATTTTTATTTTTTTACGACTGGTTAGAGACAATGGACACAGTAGTCGGTCAAGGTTAAAGAGTTATTTTTGTGAAGTTAAAATTAATTTCATATACACAAAGCCGTTTTTTCCCTTTAAAAGCTTTAGTCACTTTTTACACGAACGTAACAATATATGTGTGTGTTAGGAATTATTTCCTTTATTTTGAAATTACGTTATTCGTGTACTTTATCCTTTTTTTCTAAATTACATAATTTTTTAAATAATGAAATAAATTGTATTTGGGTTTCTTTCGTGTATTTATACTGAACGTATGTAAACATGTTTATTGAGTAGGCCTATTTATTAAGTACAAGAAAGCATTATGGTTTTAACTTCCCTCAGGTTTAAAAACTCTTAAGTAAAAAGTCACTTACAGCATCACTTATTTGTAGATCACCCTATATTGGTATAAATTAAGACGAAATGACATTGATCATCAAATAAACGTCCATTAAATTAAAAAATATTAAAAGCCACATTTCAACGGAAATTCGTTAAAAGCACGAGACGGTTTTGCATTAGTTAATGAAGAATGTAAACATATAAGTAATAATATTAGACCCTTGACCTTTGTATAGGTTTTTAGAAAAGATCAGTCAACTTTAACAGGAGACATTTTCTATAAAATATGTATTAAAAGTTATAAATTCAAACATAGAAATATCAATAATGTTGTTATCAGTCGATGTCACAATTTGAGGGTGTTGTTATAAGGACTCGGTTGACGCAGCTGATAACGTTCCGGGAACATCATTATGGCCGATTTTATCACAAGCCACACCTTTACTGATAACGGTTCTTACGCCTTAACTTTGAGTCAGTGCATTTAGTACTCCACACTCTCTGCTATACTTCAGTATATAATCTGCTTGTTCGTATTAACGATCTAGTCAGTGGTTTTGATTTGTGTTTTGTATTAAGAAAGTGTAAGTGATTTCGTTTGTAGTTTATAGATAGGAGTGATTGGAAAAGTGCAGGATTCCGTTATTAAAACAATAGTTTATTTAATTTCATCGAAGAAAATAATAAATTATGTTTGACAATGTTACCGTTTTAATTTTATTAATTTATATATATTAAAGTGAAACGACACACAAAAGATTTGTAACTACGAATAAAAACAAATTATGCTTAGTTTTAAATTATTAATAGAAATTATAATGTTAAATAATAATAATGCCAACAATAGATTTATTAATGTGAGTAAATAACAAAGTTAAAAAAAATACGTGTTATAATATTAGTTTTCGAACTTAAGTACCTCTAAAATAAATTTACCAAGAACGTACGACTTTATAAAAACCGCATACAAAACAGAAATAAAATCACAAACATTAAAACGCGAATATGTAAATATAATTTGTTTGACTCTATGCCATGAATGAGCCAATACTCTCTCAATAGATGCAACGAGGTTGTCTGAACCCCTGTGCGTGGTATTAATAATATTTGCTTTTATTTTATAACAGATACATTATAAATCAAACTTTTTACGGATTAGAATTTGTTCTTTTCTTCTACGATGAGAGAATGTATTGGTTTGATCGCATGTTAAATTTTCAAAGCAAACAAATAGATTGAAAAAATAAATTTCGATAAAACAACCGTGACTATTTAGGTTAATATTGATAAAACTGTAAACAAGTAATCTGCTCGAATATTATAGATTAAATCGGTCTTTCAAAATTATATTTAAAACAACACACGAATTAATGATGGAAGAAGCATTTTATTATTATTATTAGCACACTTACTATTATACAGACCATATTGGCGTGGAAGTGAGACGGAGGATGATTTACAGCAAAAAAATTGACTCACAGTAAAACATTATACATTTAGTCAACTGTACTTAATTAAAAACCAATAAGTTAAAATACTATGCACCGCACTCAAACAAGAAGGAACAATTAGTTATTATTATTTCATATCGACGTTTTTAGAAAGGGTAGTAGCTTCTGGTACGCCTGCGTACTATGTCAGCACCCGCAGCTGTCACGTGTAGTTTAGTTTTTGGCTGGAATAGTACAATTCAAAATAACTTCCTTCGTGTAATTTTTCCCAACAGGTCCGCGGGTGTAATTTTAACCTGTAGGTCCATCAAGTGATCCTCTTTGTGTTGCGAACACTGCGGTTTCAGATGACAACAGCATCCATCAACAAATATTAAAAACACTCGCGAGATGTCGTTAGAACATTAAACTAATTAACACTTAAGAATCGCAACTCAATACAAACACTTGTAATTTCCATATTTAATTTATTTTGTTCGACATTAATGTGTATAGGTGTTTGTGTTCTTAAATGTTGTAACAATTGTTTAACGTCATGACGATCCCTCGCTTGTGATTTGTTAACATCTAATGATGGATGCTGTGGTCATCTGAAACCGCGGTGTTTTCAAAGACAAAGGGAATCTGCTGAAGGACCTATAAATGATAATTTATTAAGCTACAACTTTCTTTAAGTAATTCTATTTTTTTGATACTTTATTAAATCAAGTTTTACCTATTTTCAGAAGTAACCAAACGAAACTACAATGGGTATGTTGGAACAAACTGATTGCTGTTGCTTCTTCTCCTTGTCTACCGGCACCAAGATTATTGCTGCACTCACTGTGGTAAGTACCTTTTGTATTTCATAACTTGTCAAGGAAAATGTACCCTGTACTCGGTTTATTCTGAAAAGGTCACGTTTTAGTTCTACAATTGAAATATTAATGAACAGGTTTTAAGAAATAAAAACAAAGTAGTTGTAGTATCTTTCAACGAAAAAAACCATTTCAAACGATACGACAGTATTGTCAAATATTTATGTTTTGATGTACTAATAAACTTTGGCCCCTAAAATTCACATTAAAATATTGATTGGATTTTAATTATTGGAACATGTTCTTTTCTTTTGATAAATGATTATTTTCTAGTAGAAGTTTTTCTATTTTTAACATGGACAAACTAGGGTATGACATATAGTTCTATAATAAAGTCTGAGTGTACAATAGCGACTCATCCATATTCATTATCTATGACGAAAGAACATAAAAGTAATTGCAGCCATTTCAAATGATTCACGACGATCCCAAACTGGCAATCACAACACGCCTTTGTTAAGCAATACTTCAGTATTATTGAAACTCCATATCAGTTATTGATTACAATTCACTGTTCAAACTCAAAGAACTAAAACTATTCAGTAATTCCATTTGCTTTTAAATCATACGTATCTATGAAATTTGATTGAAAGGGTTTCTTTGGAAAAGATAAGAAGCTTATGATACCGCGTATCTTCTGTGTGTTTTTATTTTAGAAATTAATATAATGGTCCCGTGGATCGAAAATATTTAATTAGTGAAGGTACGCTACAAAAAAATAAAAAAATTATTGCCATTTTCCAGAAGGAACGTCACTAAAGCTGCCTTTTAAAATAGAAATTTAATACTCCACTTACAAGCCTAAATGTATATAAAAGGTTATGACAATAACAAAAACAAATTGGAGATATTCAAATATATGTATATACAGAGTAATACAAAAGTCCGGCCATACCTTAATAATTTTTTTTTTAAATTGTTGCACGTATCAACTTCGTACTTTCAGGAACATATTCAATTAAAAAAAAACTATTTTATTATGATTTCAAAAAATTTATCCGCCATTTTGAATGTAACTTTGTTATTTTTAACGGAAATGTGATACATCATTTCGATTTAGAATTTGAAGAGAAATCGGTGAAATTTGCACATCATATCTTCTAATGATTACAAATTTTAAAATGGCGTCAAAAAACCAACTAAATCGTGTTTTAAGATTTTAAACCATTTTGCTGAACTATTTAAAAAAATATACAAATTATTATTCTTTTTGGACCTAAATTAAATAAGCTTTCAAACGATATGACACACAACGATATTTGAGCGTATTTAGTTGAAGCACTCAAATCAATTTTGAAAAAATAAAAATAACTGTAACTCAAACATTTTAAATTACAAGGTAGTTCATGAGCCATTTTGTTTTAAAGGTATATTTAAAATGAACAAATTTTGTACTTAATATTTTTTTCTGTCTGTTACAGTTAGCTAGAAATAAATTAAAATCTCATTTTATTGGCTTTATTAAATTTAGTATTTAAGCACTTACTCAAAATTCAACGAATCAAATGTTCAAAATGTTTTCCTCCAACGGCCTGATAATGGGTTAGCCGATTATAAAATGAACGAACCAATTACGAAATGAATTAGAAAAAGCTGGTACAGACACATTTCGGGCCGCTTCTTGAATTTCATTTTTCAAACTCTCAATATTTGGAGGTTTAGCTTGGCAGACAATATTTTTATTGTTCGTCGCAGCAACAAGAAAACAAATCGTACAGAAAGAAGTGTACAGGCAAACTTGTACCTATTTTAATATTTGCCCTACATGTATTTTATCCATTAAACAATGAACCACTTAAAAGATTAAAATGTGTCTTTCATATTAGTTGATTAAACAATAGTTTATACTTATTTTATTTATGTTTGCAGCTCATGGGAGTTTCAAATTTAATAAATGGATTTGGCAGCATAGGCACTGGTATGTAATCAGCTATAAATGTAGAATAAGTGAAACATATATTAAACGCTGGCATTTGTTACTGTTGAAAATATTGTGTCCAGCGATTAAATCAATTAGAACTAAAGCAGAGAAATATTTCCCGAGCGGCAATGGTTCTATACTCGCCACGAACGTTGGCCTACATAATTTTTCAACAATTCATATATTCCAGAATAATATTTTAAAGTTTATTAAAAATGAAATAAAAAATTAAAAGTTTTATTTAGCTTAAACATAGCCGTTGTTGCCATTTACTCATTTTATGTAAATTTCCGGTGCAATGTATCTCAACAAAAAACTTTCTGTACTTTATCTCACAAAACGATGCATGCAAATTAACAAACATTATTTGCTAATCGGTGCAAAATCAATGTTGAAGACATATACACATATTTTGCGGTCCCCTGGAGAAATCACGTGATATGACCTCATCGTCACACGATGAAGTTGCAGGACGCCATGTTTCCTTCTTACTTGTTCATGGTGTATCAGGAAGAAACGGAAAGGATTGCAGGTCGTGTTCTACTGGTGAAAATAATGAAAAAAGTTCCTATAAACATAGGTCCGAAAACGCTTCGTTTTCCAGATATCCGCCATTTTGTTTTTTGTACAAAATAATTCATATCTAGAGAACGGTTTGACTGATTGAGTTCAAACTGGGCATGAAGTTTAAGCTATCAATGATATATCTAAAAAAAAAAAAATAAACGATTAAATCCAATCATGCGTTTCAAAATGGCGGATGTTTGAAAATTACAAACCTAAATTACTCTAAAACCGTACATTTTAACGAAAAATGTCAAGACACCTTTTTTGTAGCCCTTTTGATTCCCTATCGGATGGTGTAACTGTCAAAACAATCGGATGAAGGATAACAGTTAAGTTATGTGTACTAATTGGTTTGTTCAACTCGGCATCCTATACAAACACAGTAAATACTACAATATTGTATGGACATTTGTTGTCATTACCTTTTAACTTAGCTATGTTTGTGTCCTTTCGGACCTATGTTTATAGGAACTTTTTTCATTATTTTCACCAGTAGAACACGTCCTGCAATTCTTTCCGTTTCTTCCTGATACACCCTGTATATCATTAATAGATTGTAACAGATAGATTATAACACTATTCGGAGCAGTTATGTAAATTAAAGCTATATTAATTAATTATATAGTTAATTAAATTAAATTAAAAATGCACACTGTTTAATTAATTCCAAAACTTTTTCTTTTTTCAGATGATAAAGTAGTCTACGTCGGTGACATTATCGTAGGCTTCTTTGCACTTATAATTGGTGTAATGCTCTTCTATGGTGCTGTTTCGGTAAGTTATTTTATTTTATTAGAACACTAGCTGACCCGTACGGCGTTGCCCGTGGTGGTTGGTATTTTCAGTCTTTTTAACGTAATTGTATTATTTTTAAGTGTTCAGTCAGTCAGTGGTATTTGGCTTATATATATATAGATCTTAAATAATAAAAGCACTATTGTCATAATAATAAAAGATCTGAAATTATGATTTTAGTAACTTTGATCCCCCCAAACCCCTCCTAAAATTTCGAAATTTTTCATACCCTTTCTTAGTGAGCACCTATGGCCCTAGAGGAAGCTACATACCAAATTTCATTCCAATCCATTCGGTAGTTTTGAAGAAATAATTTTTTAACAACTTAGATCCCCCCAAACCCCCAACTAAAATTTCGAATTTTTTCAAACCCTTTCTTAGTGAGCACCTATGGCCCTAGAGGAAGCTACATACCAAATTCCATTCCAATCCATTCGGTAGTTTTGAAGAAATCGTTTTTTAACAACTTTGATCCCCCCAAATCCCCCCCTAAAATTTCAAATTTTTTCAAACCATTTCTTAGTGAGCACCTATGGCCCTAGAATAAGCTACAAACCAAATTTCATTCCAATCCATTTGGTAGTTTTGAAGAAATCGTTTTTTAACAATTTTGATCCCCCCAAACCCCCCTAAAATTTCGAATTTTTTCAAACCCTTTCTTAGTGATCACTTATGGCCCTAGAGGAAGCTACATACCAAATTTCATTCCAATCCGTTCGGTAGTTTTTGAGAAATCGTGATGAGTGAGTCAGTGAGTCAGTGGGTTTTGCCTTTTATATAAATAGATTATTATTTTGGACTGTATGTTTAAAATTTGTAAATCAATAAGTTTGTTTAAAATGTGGCCATTTTGAAACGATTCATTGAATTATATTTTAAATTGTACATCTACCTTTGAGTACCACGCCATGTTTCAACTCAACCGGTTGAACTGAAGAGTTCTAAAGATATAAAATATAATGCAAAAAACAATATGACAGATATCTGGAAAACTAAGCGTTTACAGCTTACTTTCAGGACACTATGTATAAACTTCTTTGGTTTTGTTGATGGTCACTATCACATGCGAAATTTGATTTTTCAAAACTTTTTACAAACAAAATAAATAAACATATCTTCTTTTGTTTTGTTACATTTGTAGATTCCACGGGTACAACAGTTTAGTGTAATCATTTCTAAAAACATTCAGCAATTGTTAATCGTTCCATATTATATTTATAAAACGAATAACATATAATTACTTTTTATAATAAGTTTTTAGAATTTGTACTTCTGAAACTTCTCACATTTGTCTCACATATGCTATGTTGCCATGATTACTGGAAGATAAAGATAAAATTTTCAGAATTTAATGTCAATTTTGTACTAATGAAATACAATTGCAAACTAAAGACAACTGTAAATCTGTCACTAACAAAAAGAAACAAAGAACACATTTGAAATAAATACTTTATACAGTAGATAAACAAGTATCATTTTAAATAAAATATGAACACAAGAAAAATCAATACAAATATAAATTAAAAAGCCATAATTAAAACAAATACAATAGGCTACAAAAAATATAAAATTAATATAAAGTGAAAACAACATTGTTGTGACTATTATGTCAGCTCGATGTACTGACAACTTTAACAATGCCATTGATTTCGTGGTAAAATTGTTATGTAAAGTATTTAATTTTAGGTTAGTTTGCCCAAAATTGCGATTAGTACGTGTGCAACGTTGAATCATGAAATTATTTCTCAGCTCGGTTGAACGCTGCACATGGTCTTCCCTTATTAAGTTAAATTGTCATCTTCCCGTAATGACGCAGTGCTCATGCGCACCAAAAGTTATTGTCCTTTCTAAAAACGTCAATATGAAATAATCGTTTAAACAGTTTTTTTTTGTGTGATTTGTGTATGCTTTTCGGTATTTTGTTGATTTTAGTTTTCTTATCTTTATTTTAGTAGGATACACGTGTGAGGCAATGCAATTAGAAAAAGTAGGCTACGTTACACATAATATATTATTCTTTCTCCTGCTAACCATTTTAATCAACGTTAAAATAGATTTCTACAATTTCTAATGAATGATTTGATTCGATTCAACGAACAAGTCGTCCTTTTCAGTGATACATAGGCTAAAACTGAAAACTTATAAGAGTTGTAACTCACTGAGATGACGACTGTGTCGTTGTATCGAGTTTGGTTATTAAACGTAAGTGCGTGAGAATAAGTGTTACTATTATTATCCATAAATAATTCTGTTTCACTTGTAAATCTCAAAGTTTATTAATAAATGATTTTGTTTTTCCAGAAACGCGCAGGATTTGTGTTTCCATACGTATTTGCTAACGCTGTAAGAATCATATTAGGTATTGTTATTGCAATTGTGGCTGCCTTCCACGGATATTTCTGGGCTACTGTCTCCTATTTCATCATAGCATACTGTAAGTGTAAATTACTTGTAAGTTACTGTCTAAAATTCAATTTATGATTCATTCGACACTAATTTCAAGTGAATGCTTACCATTTAAGTTTTGTTCAGTTGGGTTTGGTAACATCTTTTGCTGTTCTACAAATTATCTAAGCATTTTTACAGAAGTAACCTTAGGCCTTCTATACAAAAAATACTATTAATAATCCTATTAAGTCATACTGCCAAGAAACTTTATCTAAATAATAGGTTGCCCCAGGTTGGTTTATTACCTAGCTAAAATCAGATTATTTTCTGATAATTTAAAATAAAATTAACGAACCCGATTTTGAGTAGGGGTTAACATACTGTGCCAGTCAGAAGGTCAGCTGATCCGACAGTGAATTAACCAAACATTGAGGGCTCCGCTGATGGTCAAAGCCGTCAAACTGAGCCGTCAAAGCCGTGCTTTGTATTCTAAAATACGTTAATACGACAACGTTCATGTTACTCCATGGTTTTTTTATATTTTTATTTTTTTTAACGTCCTGCTTTTTTGCACTTTAAGGGTAATGAGGACGGGACCTACAGTTTTACGTGAAATCTGAACCACAGCCAATTACCTCTGTTAAGAAACCATTTTAGAAAATTATTCGGGGTCAATGGGAATTGAACACGGAACTTTTCCATTGATGGTTGCCATGACGACTGATAATGCTTTCACGCCTTAACAACCACGGCCATCGTGGCTTATGTTACTCCATGGTGCATGAGAATACGTTTTGACAAAGTTAACCCTTACAAGTATTACTTAAAGGAAAGACGTTTGTGGTAAGAGGGCGGAAGTAAAGCAAACAGTGGTTGACATTTTACTACGGCATTTAAGTTAGACACCCAATGGAAGTATACAGTTAGTTAGACTTGAAATAAAATGAAGTGAGGTGTAATTACGTCATAATACTCTGAAGGGTTAAAAGTATGTAATAAGTGGTATAGGTGCACTACATGTAAAACGTTTAGTGAGTTTGGTAGATCTCTAAAGAGACAAAATAGTTTTTAAAATGTTAAACGACTCTTTATCCCAAAGTTCTAGGGGCAATTTTGAATATTTTTGAAAAACTTTTTTTTAGCGTTCCGTACCTGAAAAAGACGTAATTCGTACAGGATTACTTGTTCATCTGTCTACCGCAGCACATTTTCTCAAGAACGGAAAAAGTATCAATCGAAATTTGGCAGTTGCTTCAGCGAATTATGACGTACATCATGCGTCAATGCATTTATATTCTAAATGTGGTTTGACGATCTGTATACGTCGGGTTCACCTTAAATATCGCAGTCAAATGTTGGTAAATAATCAAAATAAACAATATAAATATAGTATAAGAAACAAACATAGCTAGTCGTACTTTCAGCATTAAAGCGGGTGAACCACTGCTTGCATTATTTCCGCCTTCTTACCAGAAACGTCTGGGTATGCGTTATGGTCTTTTCGTAATAGGTTTAGGGGTTTAATTAATATTTTTGTGGATTTTGCATTGCAAAATTATAGACCTCAATATACATATTTTATAATACTGCAGTATGCATTTTGAAAAGGTTCTTCTTAACGATATCAGAACAGTGTGTCTACGGTTTTGTGATAAGTAGTTTTCAAGATGATTTTAACTTATTTTTCTAAGTTTTAAAAAACCTGAGATGTTAGAACGAAACTACGGCTGTTACAAACTGGTGTAAACACGTGGTGAAAACATTTTCCCATTTTTATACGGTGTGCCGTGATACTGTATCAAATCTGTTCTTTCACTGGTTTCCATCACCGATGTGTAAGGTATATTATTACCTCTTAGGTTATTGTTATTTGTTATGGTGCATTGATTCGTTTGATGGTAATAGTATTACTTCAGTTTTATTGTTTTATTTAAAAAAATAATTGAAAAACATTTTAAATGAAGAAACTACCATGTGTTTAAAACTCGTAAAGTCCGTTGTTATCTAGTTGTGTACCTATATATTAAATACATTTGTACTATATATATATATTAATATTTAATTATTGTCTGATTGCCTAGTTATTAATTATGTTTACTTAATAAGATGTTGATTACACTAATATGATTCATGGCTCAAAGCTAATCTAAACCGATGTAATTCAGACCAGTCATTAGTGAACAATGTTTGTTCGGTTGAAACCAATAACTAACGTTCGCACCACATTATATTTTACACAAGTTACACATGAACATGTTTTGGAGTATTTGTGCCACTGCCAAGCTGTATATATCAACCCCATTCTATTCAAATAGTTTGAGTTTTCTATTTAACAATTACAAGAAAGGTTTGAATAAAAACAATATTCATATTTAAATTATAAACATCATTAAAATTGTAAAAACCAATCTTCATTTCTTAAAGGTTTCTTCACATATTTTAGGTCCAACCTAACATTTTGTTGAATTTTTGAAACTATGGTTAAACAATTGTTTTACCTGCAGGTGTGCAACTAGTTGTAATGGTCCTATGTAAATCGTAGATAAACAATTTAGAATGTATTGCAATTTGAGCACAATTGTGCAAAAAAAAAAAAAAAAAAAAAAAAAAAAAAATTAACAACTATTTTTGCTTTACAGTTCAGGAACGATAATATATAGGCATATTCGTAATTTAAAAATTAAAAAAATTGTAATGCTAATTAAATAATAACAATTAAGCCTACTTGAACATAACCGTACATAACTGACTTAAACCTAACTCTTAAAAATTATATTCACTTCTGTGTGCCATTTGAACTGCCCAACACCATTCAGATCACCAACATTAAAAACTCTACCAAAATAAGCAACAACTTGATTAAATTAGAGTAGATGTTTTATTAATAACAAAGTTACTAGTATAATGTATAACTAGGGGCTCTGTCCCTTTACGCTTCGTGTCCCAATACCGCCTCGACCTTCGGCTTCAGATGGCTGCTTCGCTTCGCTCGCAGTTGGAAAATTCGCTAAATAATCTTTTTAATCTTTGGCTCGTTTGTACATAGGTTTGTAAAATTATGAAACGAGGCTTAAATATATTAACAGTAATTACAAGATTAATTATAACCTCAAATACATGCTTTAGAAACGTGAGAGGCTTTCATTACGATTTTAGTCATTAGCTCTACTATCTTCTGTCAACTAAAGTTTTGAAACCAGGCCTAAATATAGTAAAAATTATTGCAGGATTAACATAACCTCAATACTATGTTTCAGAAATGAGCCAGGCCTATATTACAAAATTGAATATTAGAATTTATCTTTGCCAAGTTTACCTTTTTTTTTTTGACAAAATAAATTGTTAAATCAGGCCCAATTTATTCTAATTCCAACGTGATAAAACAGTATAAATTAGCTTGTTTTATTTAACAGTAATTAAAAGCTATCCAATGAACAGCTGATTTTCGATAATACTCAATCTCAGTTCTATTCCACTCTATTTCCAACGTGCTAAAACAGTATAAATTGGCTTGTTTATAAACAGCTGTTTTGATCGCTTTATTTACTATTTCGTTGTTATTTTGTAACCAACATGGCAACCCATAAGACCCTATGTTAAATTTTTGCAACTTTTAAATTGGATTTTCTAAAAAAATAGCGTTTTTACACGAAATACAACTATATGGGTGTACTTAAAAATCAAAACTACACCTAAATAAAAAAATTCTTTCAATTCGTTAGAGCCGTTTTCGAGATCCACGACAGATACAAAGATAGATACAAGAATTGTTCATTTAAAGTAATAGGATTATAATGTATGATAATAATGAATATATTTAACTCGAATAAAACCAACATTTTTATCTGTTTCAGTATTTAACGTGTACTTGACGCTGGTTGTATACAGTTTCTACAAGGAGCTCCAGGGAGGAAGGGGTTCAAACGTTTAACAAAATCAAAGCCTTTTGTGTATTGTTTGTACTTTTCTAAAAATAAATTAATTTATACACTTTTCTGTTCGAATTTAGTTGTATACACTGTTGTTTAATAAACAAAATGGAAAATTGTATCTCGGGACAATTATTCAGCTATAAGGGGAATTTTATAAAACCTGTTTAAAAAAACCTTCCACCATATCCCACCAATCCCATTTCAATAATTTGTATATTTTTCCACATACAGTGTGTTGCGATAACCGATTCCATCTGTTGGCAATATTTTTTTTAGTTAATAAAACTTTGAAAACTACTTAGACTATGAATTTAAATTTGGTTTACGAATTGTTTATGCTATTTTTATCAGTATGTAATGATCGAAAACTTTTCTGTGTAAATATTTAAAATAGTGACTCTAAAATAGAGAAAACAACGTAGTCCTCTAGATATTTCTTATTAAATCAATGACACGTCTGTTAAAAAACAGAAATGAAATGCCACATTGACATTTGCAAACAATAGGTTGATGTTTTCGTTAGTTTTTCTAGCTCTACTGCATGTTTCTAAAGTAAGTTTGCTTTATTAATTGTCTTTTAATATTGGCTTTATATAATTTTGTGGTATATTAAATGTGTATTTTGGATACGATGCTGGGCGAGGAAATAGCACTGAGGGGTTGAACAGTTTCATAACAGAAAAATACACGATGATAAAACTTTTGATGTACTCACCAACGTTTAAAAGAGACTGTAAGGTGAACAAATGCCTGTATATAATATCGTATAATACCTCAGAATTAAACTTTTTTTTAAAACACCTATAGTTTATGAATTGAGGAAATAAAAATCTCTCGTTTCATTAAACAAATTTGTTCTTTAAAATGTAAAGAGCAGTAAAAACTAATTTTTGAGAGAAGTGAACGAATGGATGGGCTGATTTACTTACAACATGAATTCAAAGGTTTTTAAGGGTTTTAATTTGACCGATAACAATTTATATGTGATAAATTTATTGTTACCTTTTATTTGGTACGTCACTAATCCATTGTTGGTAAAATGATTACCTAGGTTTCAGGCTGCGTGAGCCCATCATCAGATCATTAAGGTTATATTCGTTCCATTAGGATTTCGTTATGGTTTAAGATGCACTGTTATTACATTTCACGAACATTACAAACACTTACACAAACACACATTATATACATTGACTATACAGTTAAAAGTTAGACACGTGAATTATTAGTTAGTGCGCACTTGACGGCAGTGCTTCTTAAACCATAACGAAATCCTAATGGAACGAATATAACCTTAACGATCTGATGATGGGCTCACGCAGCCTGAAACCTAGGTAATCATTTTACCAACAATGGATTAGTGACGTACCAAATAAAATATAACAATAAATTTATTATAAATTTCTACTAATCCGTAGGCTAAAATGCCAAAAAAGGCAAAATTGAAATTTATATGTGTTTATTAATAAATTTTGAGAGAGATGGGAGGAGAGGTGCTCTTATTTTGTTAATTTGGTTTCTAAGGTTCTTCCCTCAACGTGTATAACTGTGCCGAGATGAGAATTCGCATATCTCTTTTATTCTTTCAAATAATAAAGTTGGAGAGTACCCCCAGACAAAATGTGATTTAGTTCATTTCAGTTCATCATTTGGGCTTATTAAAACCCATTCCTGTAAAATTTAATCACAAAGTTTGTAAAATTAAACAGCTATTGGCCGTAACATACGGGACGAAACTATTGACTCATAGTAAAGCTATGACAAAATAATTTAATGATAACAAAGCGACTAAAGCTGAGGTACTAATCTTCAATAAATACTTGAAGGCAAGCCTATTTCATAAGGAAATAGATAAGAGTATAAGATAGCTAAACATTTTTTAGATTATATTACAGTTGTTTGAACTTAAACAAAGAATATGTGATTTGTTTGTATTGGTAACCAATTGATAGAAACGGGGAATTATAGGATGATAATAAAATACAATTTTAAAGAATTCATGACCTGCAATTTTTTAGATCCTGAAAATGTTGTTAGACAACTAAACCATACCTCTTATTTCCGCAAGTAAACAAGCTAAATTTGTGTGAAAACGGAGTCGTGTTAGAGATAGTTACAGGAAGTCTGCGCAGTTCCAAATGTTGTTTTTAAAGCGAAGCGAACTGTTTTACTTTTCTGAACCATAGCGTAAGAAACATTATACTAACACAGATGATATTCTACAACAGAAATAAGGAAAGAGTAACGCGTTTGAATATATAATAAGCGTGCAGTATTGCCAAGTTGAACTGCTACTTAACGTTTTCATGTTTAGAACACGCTGCGAACATTATTGTTATAGTTAATTCATAAATTTTGGTGTTAGTACTTCTTAGCATTGAGATGGGTTCTCTAAGTATATATTATACTTTAAGTGCTACAACTATGTGAACTCTGTGGTTAATTTGGAAAAATAAGGGCCTCCGACTACTAGATTTATTCATACTTAACAAAAAGGTTAAATGTTTTGTTGTTTTAATTTAACTATAAGTGTGTTTAGCTATTTAAGTTTCAATGTTGAATAAAAGGTTATATTTATCTATCCAGTTGTATAGATTGCAGAGATGATTCAACCGATTATAAAGTCCGGTATTGTTTAAACCGTTATTTTGTAACAGTTACTTTGGCATTGCGACCTCCCAAATAACTGTAAACAGTATTGTAGGTATTATTTAACAATACGTACGTCAGTACCTATTACTAAAGAGCTATTTAACTAAATATTATATTTATTTGTATAAACATAGGGTGTGCAACAGTTTATATATATAAGAATATATTAAATAACTTATTTATTTATTCTTAAGTTTAATTTAATAAATATGGTATTGATGTTCTTGTTTATAATTTGTGCAATTTGTATCACAATAATTAAAGCAATCCTTTAATTTAATAATATCAATGTTTAGTAATTAAAAACACACACACACGAGCACGTGCTCGGGCGCGCACTCACGTGCTTACTCAGAGAAGAAACAATTATCTTTAATTACTGCTCTAAATAAGATGTAAATCAAAATACGACAAAGTAAAATCGCGACTTCTGCGAACAGGTATTGAAAACGTTACAGTAAAAAATATTTACTTTATGTTCCGAGTCAGGATAACAGTGAGACTCAATAACGGGTATTGAAGAAATACGATAACCAGTTCCAACGGTTACCTTCAATACCGACAAAAATTCTTTGTAGGAAAATACCTAGTTATGTATCTTGTATTCTATATAAATGCTTGCTTGTATACAGTGTTGAAAAAAGTATTTAATTTTCATTAATAAAGTTATTTTAATAATATAATTCGTAAAGAAGCAGTTAAATTGACTAGTTTAATATCATACAATCGGTTGTATATAACATTTAATTGTTAATACATCTCTTACTTTAAGTTAATAAGTAGACGTAACTAAAATATATAATATACAACATAAAATAAATAAATCACGTGTTTACTTGGAAATTGTGCAATACAAATACTGCTGAAAACAAAACTAGATAAATCTAGCGTAGAGACAAGATTCTATTGATTTGTCGAGAGGGGCCGCGCCAATTCCTTGTTTTGAACAAAATAGACATCTCTCCTCGACGCATACCGCCCCCCCACCCCTCTTATCTTATCGCCGCTAAAGCCCTAGGCTTGGCGGATTATCTAACTGTTTGAACATAGAGTGTGTAATAGATTTGACAAACCGATTCTTAATATGAATATTGTGTGTGAATAAACATTACTCAAATAAATATAAACATAAATATAAATATATACCGGTACTTAAATATAAATATTGCTCAACTTTTCTGTTAACCTCGTGTTAACAAAATGATTCTCAAACAAACTCTGAACTCAAACCAATTGGTCTGAACTCATTGGTCAAGCAAGATGTTCTCAAACGAACACTCTCAAAATTGAGTAAAGTTAGCCTGGAATTTTAAAATCAATATTACAACAATTTCTTAAAATTAGGGGAGATTTTGAAGTGCTTTATCAACTCATATGGTCACTCCGCAAACAAAATTTTGTGCAAGATAAATATCAAAGCCTATATTTTATTTACTACCCGGATGATTTTTGGTTATTATACTTAATATTTTGGTTAAACATTTAATTCTTTTAAAACTATTTCCAGGATATTTTTACTTTGTTGAAAGTAGGCGTACTACAATATGGAATTAATGGTGTTTTATCGAAAGATATTGTTTCGTATCGAACAATTCTAGAATTAGAAAACCATGCTAAAAAAACTCGCCTAATATTTAAGAAAAGTTCGTAGAGTTTGGGGTTTTCCCAAAATTGTATCATTATAAATTATTTTGAAATATACTTAAAAACACATTCTACGACACAAAATCAAGTCTGCCTTGTGATATGTAGAAATAAGTGTGTGCTGCAAAACTGTTATCCATGTATAGAAAACTAGAATATTGGACACGACTGAACGATTCTTCGACCGTTGGCATGGAAGAATGCAGCACAAAAAAAGGCGGTCAAAAGTGTAAAAAGTGGTAGCTTTGGACATTGTTTGGAAGCAATATAGCCTATGACTGCATTATATAATAATAAGCAATGTTTGCTAAACTGTTTGTTTCTGGAAATAAAACAGTTCAATGATTTGTCTATTTATACGCAACAACAAAATCCTGTCCCTTCATTCAAAAACTCAGGCCATACTGTGTACACTGTACCATCAGGATCAAAACCAACGCTACCCTCACAATCCTATCCCAATCCAACTGCCTGAGTCCTAATCAAATATCTGGCCATACTGAGCTTACCTCACGATCAAGGTCACCGCTACCCCCACCACCCTACCCATACAAGTGCCTCTGTTCCAATCAATCATCATTTCCTAGATAATATCGAAGCCCTCTACTACTTAATAAAATGTTTCAAACAAAACCGTGTACCTTTAAGGCCGCCATTCGAAACGGTACAACGTAAAACTTTTTCAAAAAGTTAAATTTTAATAAACCTTTAACACTATTTCCCTTATATATAACCCAGTCAACGAATGATTCTAGAAGGAAAGTCAATAAGCGGAAAGACCAACTATGGTACATTGTTTGGGTTACCTAGTTGTATAACATACTTAAAGTCCTTGACCCTAGGGCTAGCGGAAGAGGGGAGAGGGAGGTTAAAGGTCCCATTTTTGGATCTTTTGCCTATATTCCAGTGGGGGTTGGTCCTACAAAAAATATATAGGTGTACACAATTAAAGCTGACAAAATTCTCTATATTTGTTATACGTATAGTATTTCTGCTATCTGTAACCGTTAATGAGATATACGCTCTCGAAAATCGGTATTTTTCGAAAAAAAGGGTTTCTTCGCATTGGAATACTTTATTATTTTTGTTCCCCGTAGTCTACCCTCGTGAGCTCTCTCCAGTTCTTATCTCGCTTTAGTTGAGTTATATAAGCGTTCGTAGAAAGCCAAATTATTGTGTATTTCACCTCAGTATATTATTTTATTTTATTATTACTATTATGTAGCTATTTCGATGGAAACATGTTTTGTTTCTCGCTTTAGTTGAGTTAGTTTATAATGTCATACGTCCGTAGGAAGTCGAATTATGGTGTTTTTCGCCTTTATATTTTATTATTATTATATCCGGTATAATTTATTAGTATTATATGTGGTATATTTTATTGTTATTATATCCGGTATATTTTATTATTATTATTCTATCGCAATGTCGACGCAAACGTATTTCGTTTGTGACGAGAACGTGTACGAAAGTGGTGGGAAAGTGTCCTGTGTGAGTGCAAAAGTAATAGCTTCAATGAAAAGTGCCACTTTACAAAGAAATGACGGAAAAAGCTCAAACCTTGTAGGTTTAACATCCCTTAAAGTTCATTCCACATGCAGAAAACATTATACGTGAGCCGAAATAATTGCAGCTTATGTGATAAATTAACTCAACTAAAGCGAGAAACAAAACATTTTTCCGTCGACATAGAGACATAATAGTAATAATAAAATAAAATAATATACTGAGGCGAAATACACAAATATTTGACTTTCTACGAACGCTTAAATAACTCAACTACAGCGAGATAAGAACTGAAGAGAGCTCACGAGGGTAGACCGCATGGGGAACAAATAATAAAGTATTCCAATACGAAGAAACGTTTTTTTCGAACATTACCGATTTTCGAGAGCGTATAATCTCATTAACGGTTACAGATAGCAAAAACACCATAGGTATGACAAATGTAGAGAATGTTGTCAGGTTTAATTTTATATACACGTATATTTTTTGTAGGACCCACCCCCACTGAGATATAGGCACAAAATCCAAAAATGGGACCTTTAACCCACCCTCCCCCCCTCTTCCGCCACCCCTAGGATCAAGGACTTTTAGTATGTTATAGTAATAGGTACCCCCAACAATGTATCATAGTTGGTCTTTCCGCTTATTGACTTTCCTTCTAGACCCCCCTTTTGGGCATCATTCGTTGACTAGGCTATTCCCTATTAGATTCTTTTTTGTATAAAATGTTGGGTTTTCATTGAATCAAAGTATCTAAATCCTTACAGGTGGTTACAGACCGTCCTTGCCATATGATTTTGTTTCTTCCAGCCTGCTTTATTTTAACCTGAACAGATGATTGTTTTAATTATTAAAGACGTACTAAGTATATTTACTTAGCAAATAACCCAATCACTGCGAAAACCAAATAAATTAAATAACAATCAGAAAGATACGACGGTTTTGTAATCTGTTGGACTAGGACGGAAACATGAGACATTTGTATCAACGTTCAAACAATAGCCATCGTTTATGGTAAATAAAACCTAACAAAAGAACTCGTCAAACAAAGGCGTAATTCGGCGTCATGTGACTCGGCACATTTCAATAACGTCAGATCTTGATGAGTCACCTGAATTACTGTGAGTCGTGTAACAAACAATAGTTTCAAAAAAAATAGACAATAGATTGAGATAATGTGATATACTTATACAATTTTAAATAGTTGTCCTTTTTAAATTTTCTGGCTTACTGTTAAGCTTTAATTTAATAACCTCATTTTTGTTTTCAATGTGGCTTCTAATTTTGAGTGACAATATGCATTTATTAAAGTACTTCGTATGGGAACTATAATAATGAGCCGTTTGATCTGTGATGTAAAACTACCCTTATGTCACATGACCATAGTTTGTACACTAATGCCA
>JAGFPH010001227.1:46698-57672 GCA_018207615.1 Philaenus spumarius | reverse complement strand
AGCATTGTCAAAAACATGTTGAAGAAATCCATCTGATTCAATAACTGGGGAGCCAGCGCTGATTAGTGAAGTCATGTAGGTTGTAGCTTCATTGTATGACGCGCACACTCCCATTGAGGACAACATGTTTATTAAGTGTCTGGATCCGTATAGTCGATGTAAAGATAAAGCAAGACTTGTCTGTATAGATGAAAGAAATGACCTAGGCCTTACTGCAGATACTATTGCATGATTTATAACAAGGCATTTCTTATCAACTTGCTGTGATTCGGATAAGCTTTTCTTTTTTGTAACATGTGATGTAAACATTTTAAGAGTCTCTGGAATGAGATTTTCTCCACCGGATTTAATTGCTTCTAAATCTGGATACGAACTGAAATCATAGCTTTTCCTTTGTATGTCTTCTCTTATAATCGAGGCCGCCGCTAAAACAATCCTCTTTCTCTCTTCTTCTTCATCAACAACCCTATTTTTATACCATTGGTCCATAATTTTATGCACATTGTCAGTAAGACAAAACACACTTTTTTTCCAGAAAATTTTGTCATTGTTAGTCTTTCTTTAAAATGTTCTTGAAGGAGATTTCTTAAATGCTTGTTAGAATAAATCTCATCTTCATTGGATAAAGTTTTGAAAATGTCCTGAACTTCTTTTATCGTGTATTGGCACTCATCATTGTTTTCTATGTAATTGCATACTTTAGTAAAGGTAGAAGTTAATTTTGTTTTCGGCCTACCTTTTTGTATTTCAATCGGCTTAGATTTCATAAATTCTGAATAGCAATGTCTGTGATAACGCGCTTCTGCTGCTACCAAATCGATTGCACTTAAAAGTCGGGCTTTTACAGTTTCGCCCCGTACATCACATCTAACGTTGCACTTTTGTAAAAAACTGTCTTTAAATTCTATTGTTGTTACTTCGTGAAATGCTTTTCTACACTGAGATGGAGTTTTAGAGTTATGATTTGCTAATTTTCCACAAATAAAACAGCACATCTTAAAATCAAACGTATCATGATGGGTTCTACGAGTAACTCCAGTGGTTGACGTACTAGGTTCATTGTTTTATTCCTCTAGTTTCTTAATAGCTCCTTGAATACTCGAAGGTCTTGTGTATTGTTGCCTACATAACTTGTGTAGTTTGATAGTACTCTTTCCTTGTAGTTTTTTATGTAAACTATCTTTTCTTTTATTAATAGCTTCGTAAATAGCGTCAATTCCATTTTTTACAACTACAATATCCTTGATAAATTCGTTACCGCAAATTAAGCAAATCAAATCTGAATCATCCATTGTTCAGTTATTTATAATTATAATGACTTTCGTAAAAAAGTTTTTCAAATTTAGAAAGAAAATTATAAAATTAAACACTTATTGTAAAGTTTTAAAATATTTTAAGTATATGCGTTTTAAATATACTGTTGTTTTTAATATGATACGAAAACAGATAAATTATGAATATGAAACTAATTTATTTCTAAAGTAAACAATACAATAGGGTTACCTTGTGAAAACTCGGTAAGGAATCATAAATAAGTAAAATAATAAGGCCTATTTTTCCCCTTTTTTGGCTTTGCTAAAAGAAATCATATTGTGTGTTTATCACTGCAATAATAAATACCAGAAAATAAATAAATAATAAAAAAATAAAATAAATGTTTACGTCTATTTAACCATTGTAATACCTATAATTAGACCAGCTATACAAATAAAAGTCCAAACAATAGGCATCTACTGCAGATTGACCGCTGATATGCCAACGGGCTGATCCGGTCCTCGAGGACTCGTGCGCCCCGCGCCGTCTCCCTTTGTCAGTCCGATTATGTCAACTGGCTGCACTTAACATTTATAAAACTTATATCATTTTAAAGATTGAAAAATACCCTAAAAGTTTTATTTGAGTCATTTTTTCATAACTTGTCTCATATTAATAAAAAATAGCTAAACATGTAATTATTGTAATAGAAAAGTTAAAATTTTAACATTAAATTTAAAAATACACGGTAAATAATTGTTTTATAGCTTAAACGCTAAGAACATTTTTGATAGAGAATATTATAAGGATTACAATAACGAAATAAAAATGACTCTATCGCTTTTTATCTCTTAGATATTGACAAAATAAAAAAGTCATTCGAAAGTGAACTTTAAGGGGGGTAGGGGGGGAAGCAAGAGGGGGAGGGGCGGGGACTTTTCAGAAAATATTCCTTATATAATCAACTAACATCCATGAAAAAATCAGCTTTTCACTAATTAGTTCCCACTCAAACCCTTTATTGACTGGGCTAATTGGTATTATCTTTTATTTTGATTACATTCGCGACATAAAATAAATTTTCATGTTACTGGTAGATGAAACCGATCGAAATGCTTTCCTTACATATAAATTGGAAATTTTTTTATATAATCCTTATACAGGGTGAGTTTTATGTCCTGGCACACCTGGATATAACTTAAACGGCCTGAGATATCAATTTGAGGCTTTGACCATACCTATTATAATATTTCTTTTACTTTTTTAAGTCGTTAAACATTTCGCCCCCCCCCCTATTATAAAGGGGGTTAAGGGGGCAACTTAAAATTCTCAAATGCAAACCTCCATCATTTGACCCCTAATTTTAAAGGGAATAAAAAAAGAAATCAAATGACGCAAACTAGAGATCTCTATGTTGCCCCTATCAAAAACAACAGCCATTCAATGGCAATTCAGTGACAATATACACGTAATCAAATTGCCTAATCCAACACTCATCCGCAACATTGCCGCCACCGTTTTTAATTTGTCCCATCAATCATCAAAAACATGTATTGTACAATTTTGTAACTGTACGACATTTAAAATCAATCGGTAAAGTAGAAGAGGGGGGAATCTCGTTTATAAAATAGGATTACAGTGTTATAAGTCTAGCTAAATAGAAGATACAAAATATTGTATCTGTAACCTTGCTTGTGAAGTATAGCTTACTTTTGTAAAAGGAAAACAATGGCACACTTTAAGATAGCGCCTTAGGGAATGTATGTACATAAATATTATGCTTTAATTTGTTCTAGCACCTTCTGAAGTTAATTAAAATATTTTAAACACTCATGTAGAAGTAAATTTAACAACGTTAATATTTAGTTAAATAGACTCAATAGATTTTATCGCAGCATAAGAAAACATGCAAAGTCAGAAATAGAAAGGAATATTTGATGGAATTATTGATATTGAACATTCATATAATTGTTAAATCTAACGTCTGTGTAATTTCAATATTACTGTGTTTTATGAGCTGGCATACAATCGGTGCACTTAAGATTAGTGTTTGTTTTGCAATGTCAATTTACTCGATATAGTATTAATGAAACTTTTCCACAACATACACTTGATATAATGATAAAAATGGCTACTAGATCTCACGACAAAACAGCTGTTTGTATGTCACTATCTAGTACTAAACATAAACAGTAAAAAGCTGTAAACAACTATCGATTAATCGATAATACAGAATCTTTATAGTTAATATCTGTCTAGAAGTGAATCAAATACTCACAGCTCATCATAATCAGTATTTTACACCTTTTGTTATGCAATATCAAATGAAGGTACCAATATCAAATATTTAATACCAAACACCAAATTGAAGAAAGACAAAAGCATTTTTAAGACTTTAACTAAAGATTTGTTTAAACCTATTTTCTTGGAAACTTTTTTTTAATTTTATAAACTGTTAAATATTATGAAACAACTATTAAAAGTTGTTGTTCGGGGCTCAGCTGCTTCTAAACAGCTGGTGGTTGCGTTTGATTACTAAACGAGTGTGTGCGAGGATAGTGTTATTGTTATTAAATATTTCCTTCCGACTCGCCGAGCACAAAGTTTATTTATAAATCTGTATCTTTATTTATTTTAGGAAATTGATTCTTTTACTCTTTTCAAAACTAAGTCTCGAATATTTCATTTGTTTCTTTAAACTCATCAAAAGCGTCAATTTATATTTATAATTTAATGCAAAACCTACTTTAATTTTACTAAATTTAGTACAGCGCTATGCACCTCTAAGGCTGAACTTCTCACTTTTGATTTGTGTAAAATAAAAGTTACAGCACTGGATCTGAAGCTTTGTAGACTTACGAGTTTTAGTGGAGCATTAGTTTGTATTGCTATGGTAACCAAATAAAGTTATTTAATTGCTTTCTTATTCCTTTTTGTAAACGTATTCTTAACATGAACATTTTTTATATTGTAAGTATTAAAATAAAAACTTTTTCAAATTTTATAATAATTTTCAAAATTTGTGGAGAAATGGCATTAGTAGGTTTGAAACTAACTTCTAGTGTTTGAGGTTTACATTAACCAGCACTAACATTAGTCCAACTGACAAGGAAAAACAAATCTTCCAAATAGGTAAACTTTTGAGTTACTGTTTTAAAAGTGACTAAATAATATATTGTAGAAAGTACCTAATAACCTATTGTACTCGCGATTGGTAGGTGTTATTTAATATTCAGGAATGTTTTACATAAAATTCAAATAGTACATTAAATTACTATTTTTATTTAATTTTTAACATCTATTTTATTTCATAAAAGGTTAGGTTTAACAAACAATATAAATGAATGTTAGAATTATTATTTTTAAATCAGTAAATAAGTAATTATCTTAAAACATTTGATACGTGTTTGTGGTATAAAGTTAATAAACCAAACTAAGTCAATCTCAAATACATTAGCTCTACAATTTATAAGTTTCTGTTATACAAAGTAAATAGTGACAAATTCTGAATGGTTACATTTTAATATTGTTTAATGTTTTCAATGCAGCTTGGACTTTTAGCATTCTGTCCCGTTAGTTTATCAAACACAAATGAATTTTTTTTTCTCCCCACACCTGAGTGAAATAGCCATTTGTAAAGTGAAAACACCTCCATCGCAACGTTCATATTAACTTGTTGCGCTTCCACGTTTTGTTTTAATTAAAAACTTTGTCCCATAAAACTTTTATGATCACCAAAATGTATAAACTAGATAAAAAAAAGATACAGACAAACGAAATATCTGAATTTATTAATTTTCGTTAGAGGTCTTGCATTTTAATTTAAGAGTATACCATGCATACATTTAAAAAAATATTGTTTGTTATTTTTTAGTTCCAAGAAGAATGCAAAGGTAATTGTCAATGTTTATATTTCATTTATAATTTCAACACCTTCAATAAACACACTATGTCCTTCCCTCGAAAAAATGTGCACTGTTGTTGTGGATTCACCACGTTTCACTTTCTGGCATTAGTGTACAAACTATGGTCATGTGACATAAGGGTAGTTTTATATCACAGATCAAACGGCTCATTATTATAGTTCCCATACGAAGTACTTTAATAAATGCATATTGTCATTCAAAATTATAAGCCACATTGAAAACATAAATGATGTTATTAAATTAAAGCTTAACAGTAAGCCAGAAAATTTAAAAAGGACAACTATTTAAAATTGTATAAGTATATCACATTATCTCAATCTATTGTCTATCATTCTAAAACTATTGTTTGTTACACGACTCACAGTAATTCAGGTGACTCATCAAGATCTGACGTTATTGAAATATGCCGAGTCACATGACGCCAAATTACGCCTTTGTTTGATGAGTTCTTTTGTTAGGTTTTATTTACCATAAACGATGGCTATTGTTTGAACGTTGATACAATTGTCTCATGTTTCCGTCCTAGTCCAACAGATTACAAAACCGTTGTATCTTTCTGATTGTTATTTAATTTATTTGGTTTTCGCAGTGATTGGGTTAATTGCTAAGTAAATATACTTAGTACGTCTTTAATAATTAAAACAATCATCTGTTCAGGTTAAAATAAAGCAGGCTGGCAGAAACAAAATCATACCACAAGGACCACCTGTACCACCTGTAGAGTTTAGATACTTCGATTCAATGAAAACCCAACATTTTATACAAAAAAGAATCTAAGGGAAATAGTGTTAAAGGTTTATTAAAATTAAACATTTTGAACACGTATTACTTTCTACCGTTTTGAATGGCGGCCTTAAACGTACACGGTTTTGTTTGAAACATTTTATTTACTACTAGAGGGCTCCGATATTATCTAGGAAATGATGATTCATTGGAACAGTGGCACTTGCATGGGTAGGGTGGGGGGGGGGGGGTAGCGGTGACCTTGATCGTGAGGTAAGCTCAGTATGGCCAGATATTTCATTAGGACACAGGCAGTTGGATTGGGATAGGATTGTGAGGGTAGCGCTGGCTTTGATCCTGATGCATGTAGGCAGTATGGCCAGAGATTTTGAATGAAGGGACATGATTTTCTTGTTGTATACGGGGTGGAACAAAGTTAGTGTTAAAAACTTCAGGAAATGGTCCTATGGGTCAAAATAAGTAGAAAATGAAGAATAATATTTTTTCGAAAAACGCTTCATTTTCCAAATATCCGTCATTTTATTTCTTTTACTAAATAATGAATATCTAGAGAATGGTTTAACCGATTGAGTTCAAACTTGGCATGAAGTTTAACCTAACAATGATCTATGTTAAGAAAAATAAACGATTATATCCAATCATGCATTTCAAAATTGAGTATTTCAAACCTAAATTACTCAAAACCCCCATACATTTAAAAAAAAATGTCAAGATACTTTTTTTGTAGCCCTTTTGATTCTCTATCGTTTGGTGTAACTGTTAAAACAATCGAATGAAGGATAAAGCTAAGTTATGTGTAATAATTGGTTTATTCAACCCGGCATCCTATACCAACAAAGTAAATACTACAATATTGTATGTACATTTGCTGTCATTATCTTTAACTTAACTATTATTCTTCATCCGATTGTTTTGAAAGTTAAATCATCCGATAGGGAATTAAAAGGGCTACAAAAAAGGTGCCTTGACATTTTTTGTTAAATATACGGTTTTTGAGTAATTTAGGTCTGACATTTTCAAACAGCCGCCATTTTAAAGCGCATTATTGGTATAATCGCTTGTTTTTCTTAAGGTAGATCATTATTAGGTCAAACTTCATGCTAAGTTTGAACTCAATTGGTTAAACCGTTCTCTAGATATTAATTATTTAGTAAAAGAAACAAAATGGCGGATATTTGGAAAATGAAGCGTTTTTCGAAAAAATATTATTCTTCATTTTCTATTTATTTTGACCCATAAAACCATTTCCCGAAGTTTTTAACACTAACTTTGTTCCACCCTGTATAAATAGACAAATCATTGAACTGTTTTATTTCCAGAAACAAACAGTTTAGCAAACATTACTTATTATTATATAATGTATTCATATATTACTTTCAAACAATCCAAACAAAAATGTTTATTTCAAAGGGCTTGACCTAAAAAATTGCTTCCAAATCTATTTTGTAAATTTTATTTTTTACAAATTTTTTTATGATGGTGGAGTAAAATTAAAATTTACGAAAGCACTTTTAAATAAACATTTTTTGTCTCTTGAAATTTTTTCTAAAAAGTTTTCCTTTTCGAGATATTAGCAATTTTATGTCGATTTATTTCAACACGTTTAGGGCCGCCATTTTGTTTTAAGTGGTCTGATTTTTATTTCCTTTATGTCATTTTCCTAGTCTTAAATAAACCTTTAAAATGAGGTATCACATGACCATACTTCTCATTTAAACATTTTGAGTTCCCTGAAATCCCCCATTTTGGGGGGACACTCAAAATTTCCGATAACGTCAAAAGATACTTTGGATTAAGTTAGCATCTTTCCCCAAAAGATATTTGTTTGTTTTAACAAACAAAAAAATTAATGGGGGGGGGGGCGGACTTTTTTACACACGTATATTATTTAGTTACGACAACTTATTCAAATTAAGTAATATACCATAAAACTATATAAAGCCATTAATAATAGGTAATTAATAAAGTCAACTTAGTATATAAATCAGTTTAACTGCAGTAAATCCATAGAAAAACAAATGAAAACAACAGTGTTGCAACAGCCTAGCCATTGATTTAATAAGAAATAACTTCTAGGCCTATGTTGTTTTCCTTATAAAACTATACGAGAGTTTCAGAGATATTTGATTTAAATAGTCACAGTTTTGAATATTAAATATTAAAGTTTTTGACCTTGGTAGACTGATACAAATAGCAATTCAATAAACAATTCTTAAACCACATTTAAATTCATAATCTTAATAATTTAAAAAGTTTAGATTCACCTCCAGAAATTATACCGGTTATTTTCAACACAATGTATGTGGAAAAATTTACCAATTTTTTAAATGGGAGTGGTGGGATATGGTGGAAGAATTTTTTTAAACCTGTTTTTTAAGGTTGCCCTTAAAGCTGAATAATTGTCACGAGATAACATTTTGCATCTCTCTTTCCTAAAAAAATAAAGGTAGTAAGTTTTCCAAAAAGCAAGTTTATGGAAAGTGGACAAGAATTGTTTTTGTCTTCCTAATCGATTTGGGTTTTGTTGTAAAAGAATTTTGGAGTCTATCAAAAATGAATGTTAAACATATTTATTTTGATATCTTCGTCGCGAAATAGAAGTATTAAGTTGTTAAAAATGTAGGTCTACGTCTTGTAACTTTCTAACTTTTAAATATAAAAAACTATAGTGGAAATATCAGTTATAATAAGAAGTACAAGTCCGTGGCTTGAAGGCACCGGTAGACTGGAGCGATTCGGACTGCAGAAACCGATCCTGCTAAAAGCAGCTAAAAGTCTAGAAAATTAAACTTTGTGATTTACATATCTTTTTTCCTTTCTTAATTCGAAGACATTGGTTTTGATGCCCCTACAGGTTTTATCGGAGAGCAAGAAACGACACCGACTTAAGCAGGAAACCCACTATTCCGGCACCGACCGTCACCGTCAGTCACCGCCTTCATGGTATTTTTTCCGGCGATAACCCACTTGCCCGTCATAGCTCCGTCAGAAACCGGAGCTAACCAGAAGAAATACAACAGTGGGGATGGACTTCACTGGTAGTTGAACGTCGACTGGAGAAATGACGGACCGGCTATCCGGCAAGAATGCCCCAAAGGGCGATAGTGACTGACGGAGACGGTACGGGCCTGTGACGGACGGATAAGTGGGTTGCCGTTTATTAAAAACAATGCAAAGCAGGGAACCCACTATGCCGTCACCGTCCGGCAACGACCGACACCGTTGCGTACCGGCAACATTGCATTGCATTGTTTTTAATGAATGGCAACCCACTATATCCGTCCGTCACAGGCCCGTACCGTCTCCGTCAGTCACCGTCAGGCACCGTCAGGCACCAACAGTCACCGTTGCGTACCGGCAACATTGCATTGCATTGTTTTAAATGAACGGCAACCCACTATATCCGTCCGTCACAGGCCCGTGCCGTCTCCGTCAGTCACCGTCAGTCACCGTTGCTCTTTGGGGCATCGTAGCCGGACAGTCGGTCCGTCATTTCACCAGTCGACGTTCAACTACCACTGAAGTCACATCACCAGTGTTTTGTAGTAGTGTGCCTTTGTTCTGTGTACAATGAGTACGGACGAAATGATGATAGAAGTTGTTAGAGAGTATCCCTTTTTGGATAATATTAGTGATAATAGTTATCGCGACAACAGGAAGAAAGATAATGTTTGTCAGGAAATCTGTTGACAGTTACTATGTTTCATGTTGAAGGTGACGCCATAGTGGGTTTCCTGCTTCCTTATGTTACGCAGCTACACTGGTCAGATTGGGTTTTCAAGGTCGAACTCTCGGTTTATCCTACTCTTAAACGGTTTCTTTGGATTTCTTTACAGACGTAAGAGTCCCTCAACGTAAATTAAAACATGATGTCGTTTACAATGTCTTCTCATAATTTTGAAAGACATAAAACAAATCTAAATAAAATTTGTATTTAAATTATTTTGTATTTAAATATGCCTTCTACATTTTAAGCTTTTCAGAAAATCCTTTCGTGCAAAATGTTTTCCTCTGATTTAAGAGAATTCTTTGAAACTAAAACAGCTACAAAATATATATGTTTTTCTTTTTGTTAAATAGGTTTAAAATTATTCAAAATGCTTTTATTTGTAAGATATAATAATTGCTAAAGTATTTAATCATATTTATTTTTTAAGTGAACTATTCAGCCATTTAA
Organism: Philaenus spumarius; assembly: GCA_018207615.1. Taxonomy (NCBI): domain Eukaryota; kingdom Metazoa; phylum Arthropoda; class Insecta; order Hemiptera; family Aphrophoridae; genus Philaenus; species Philaenus spumarius. Next base: position 47,571 of record JAGFPH010001227.1, on the reverse strand, counting down.
ATGAAAAAATTACACAAAATTTGTCACATCCAAACAATAACCACTTCTCAAATGTTAAAAGTTTTATTTTTAAATAAAAATTATAATTTATACTCCTTTATCTTTCAATATATTTATGACCATGTGAAACAGTTTAGTTGGTTCCATTCAAGCCAACTAGTACTAAACAAGAAAAACCAAAACTCTTAAGAAACCAAAACAAATTTAAAGTTTATTAAACAAAAGTTTATAAAACTGAATTCCATGAGAAAATTATACACATTAATTTATTTTTAGAAATGTACAGACAATACACAAAATCCTTTAGGTTTGTTAAACGTTTGAACCCACTCCTCCCTGTAGCTCCTTGTAGAAACTGTACACAACCAGAGTAAAGTAGATGCTAATTACTGAAACAGATAAAAATTTGGGTTTATTCAAGTTAAATATATACTTTATACAGAGTGTCTGAAAAGTAAGTTGTACCTAGTAACTCTCTTATTAATAAAACATCTACTCTAATTTAATCAAGTTGTTACTTATTTGGATAGAGTTTTAAATGTTGGTGATCTGAATTGTAGCGGGCAGTGCAAATGACACACAGAAGTGAATATAAGTTTTAAAAGTTAGTCAGTTATGTAAGGTTATGTTCACATAGGCCTAATTGTTATTATTTGATTTGCAGTAAAATGTTGGTAATTTCAAATTTCGAATATGGCTATATATTATTCTTACTGAATTGTGATTGCCAATTGAAGAGTAAATCGAAGATAATTAATAATGTTTGTGAATAAATGTAAAAAAAAATTATACACTATTGTGTACAGATTATAATACAATGTAAATTAATTGTTAAACTACAATTTACATAGGCAGTTAACTTTGTTTACATTA
>JAGFPH010001227.1:17073-42315 GCA_018207615.1 Philaenus spumarius | reverse complement strand
ATGACTTTTTTATTTTGTCAATATCTAAGAGATAAAAAGCGATAGAGTCATTTTTATTTCGTTATTGTAATCCTTATAATATTCTCTATCAAAAATGTTCTTTGCGTTTAAGCTATAAAACAATTATTTACATTGTATTTTTAAATTTAATGTTAAAATTTTAACTTTTCTATTACAATAATTACATGTTTAGCTATTTTTTATTAATATGAGACAAGTTATGAAAAAATGGCTCGCTGTAAGTGTAAATGCACGAAGACATCTGTCGTACGCGTGCCCATTCATCATATGACTTACCGTAGCTTTTCCGTATACTGTGCTCCAGAGGTTTTCAAGACCACTCCCTTCCATAATTTTTCCAACAGCTTCCATATAAGACATCAATCAGCTGCAAAATGCATTGCTGTGAAGATTGTTGAAATATTGCTGGGATCCAAATTAATAAATGATACTGCTATAATGTATGTTGTTTGACAGTCTTCTGAATTTGTCGTCAGGTTGGTCATAAATCCACTCCACCCAGGATGTGATTGTATATCGGAAAGCCAAACAAAGTTGAGGGAATGCAAATATTGTGAAGGCAAACTTGATAGACATCTTTTTTCTTGAAGTTGATTTAAGTCTTCGATGATAATGTTAGACAGACCAGCATTTCTTCTTTTCATTGGATATGCGTACTCCCGAATAGTTTCAGTGTTACGAAAAGATCCAATTGCAATCCTTTTCACTGGGGTTTCAATTTTGACACAAGAACCTGGTGTGATGCACTGAATCCCTCCCATAGCATGAAAAGTGCCTAGCCCATCTAACGTTCGTACATTCACGTCAGCATTGTCAAAAACATGTTGAAGAAATCCATCTGATTCAATAACTGGGGAGCCAGCGCTGATTAGTGAAGTCATGTAGGTTGTAGCTTCATTGTATGACGCGCACACTCCCATTGAGGACAACATGTTTATTAAGTGTCTGGATCCGTATAGTCGATGTAAAGATAAAGCAAGACTTGTCTGTATAGATGAAAGAAATGACCTAGGCCTTACTGCAGATACTATTGCATGATTTATAACAAGGCATTTCTTATCAACTTGCTGTGATTCGGATAAGCTTTTCTTTTTTGTAACATGTGATGTAAACATTTTAAGAGTCTCTGGAATGAGATTTTCTCCACCGGATTTAATTGCTTCTAAATCTGGATACGAACTGAAATCATAGCTTTTCCTTTGTATGTCTTCTCTTATAATCGAGGCCGCCGCTAAAACAATCCTCTTTCTCTCTTCTTCTTCATCAACAACCCTATTTTTATACCATTGTTCCATAATTTTATGCACATTGTCAGTAAGACAAAAAACACTTTTTTTTCCAGAAAATTTTGTCATTGTTAGTCTTTCTTTAAAATGTTCTTGAAGGAGATTTCTTAAATGCTTGTTAGAATAAATCTCATCTTCATTGGATAAAGTTTTGAAAATGTCCTGAACTTCTTTTATCGTGTATTGGCACTCATCATTGTTTTCTATGTAATTGCATACTTTAGTAAAGGTAGAAGTTAATTTTGTTTTCGGCCTACCTTTTTGTATTTCAATCGGCTTAGATTTCATAAATTCTGAATAGCAATGTCTGTGATAACGCGCTTCTGCTGCTACCAAATCGATTGCACTTAAAAGTCGGGCTTTTACAGTTTCGCCCCGTACATCACATCTAACGTTGCACTTTTGTAAAAAACTGTCTTTAAATTCTATTGTTGTTACTTCGTGAAATGCTTTTCTACACTGAGATGGAGTTTTAGAGTTATGATTTGCTAATTTTCCACAAATAAAACAGCACATCTTAAAATCAAACGTATCATGATGGGTTCTACGAGTAACTCCAGTGGTTGACGTACTAGGTTCATTGTTTTATTCCTCTAGTTTCTTAATAGCTCCTTGAATACTCGAAGGTCTTGTGTATTGTTGCCTACATAACTTGTGTAGTTTGATAGTACTCTTTCCTTGTAGTTTTTTATGTAAACTATCTTTTCTTTTATTAATAGCTTCGTAAATAGCGTCAATTCCATTTTTTACAACTACAATATCCTTGATAAATTCGTTACCGCAAATTAAGCAAATCAAATCTGAATCATCCATTGTTCAGTTATTTATAATTATAATGACTTTCGTAAAAAAGTTTTTCAAATTTAGAAAGAAAATTATAAAATTAAACACTTATTGTAAAGTTTTAAAATATTTTAAGTATATGCGTTTTAAATATACTGTTGTTTTTAATATGATACGAAAACAGATAAATTATGAATATGAAACTAATTTATTTCTAAAGTAAACAATACAATAGGGTTACCTTGTGAAAACTCGGTAAGGAATCATAAATAAGTAAAATAATAAGGCCTATTTTTCCCCTTTTTTGGCTTTGCTAAAAGAAATCATATTGTGTGTTTATCACTGCAATAATAAATACCAGAAAATAAATAAATAATAAAAAAATAAAATAAATGTTTACGTCTATTTAACCATTGTAATACCTATAATTAGACCAGCTATACAAATAAAAGTCCAAACAATAGGCATCTACTGCAGATTGACCGCTGATATGCCAACGGGCTGATCCGGTCCTCGAGGACTCGTGCGCCCCGCGCCGTCTCCCTTTGTCAGTCCGATTATGTCAACTGGCTGCACTTAACATTTATAAAACTTATATCATTTTAAAGATTGAAAAATACCCTAAAAGTTTTATTTGAGCCATTTTTTCATAACTTGTCTCATATTAATAAAAAATAGCTAAACATGTAATTATTGTAATAGAAAACTTAAAATTTTAACATTAAATTTAAAAATACACGGTAAATAATTGTTTTATAGCTTAAACGCAAAGAACATTTTTGATAGAGAATATTATAAGGATTACAATAACGAAATAAAAATTACTCTATCGCTTTTTACCTCTTAGATATTGACAAAATAAAAAATCTTTCAAAAGTGAACTTAGGGGTTGAAGCAAGAGGGGGAGGGGCGGGGACTTTTGTGTAAATTCTCCTCTTATACTATTGTAACATCTGACAAAATTTCAGCTTTTCACTAATTACTTCCCACTAAGGCCTATTTTTTCCCTTTATTGACTGGGCTACAATGGCAATGGAACATGTAAAACTTATGCAATAGTAGTAAGCACAAAAAAAAAACAATAAAAATTACGATCAACTAATAAAGCAGGTAAAGGATGTTCTAGCAGACCAATCTGAAAGCCAGGTAATAAAGTCTATACTAGAAACTACACATCTTGTAGTTATAACGATAATAACAACAAGATACTGTTTGTCAGTATTAGAAACACCGTGAAAACAAAGCTACATAGCTCAAGAAATGATTCTGTTTTATATAAATTGAATGTAAAGTTAACAACTTTCGACATATTTAAACGTTTTAAACATCAACCATGAAAGATGCGTATACCATATAGATTTAATATTTCTATCTCATCTAATTCCAAAAATAAATATGGAGTTTTTGATTGTAACAAACAAACTGACGGATGGACGGGAAACTTTCCGAACCTATGTTTATATGCAAAGTTTTTCCTCACTTTGAGTCACTTTATTGCTCGCAGGAAGTGCGTTAGTATTGTGACAATCATTTATATTTCCTGCTGATGGAATAATGTATTCGTTTATATATTGAATTATAGTAAGAGAATTTAATCGCATTTCCCTTGTAACACAGCCACAATGATAAGCTAATAGAGATTTCAATTTGCGAAAACAAATAAGAACGGTTTACACAAAGCTTTCATTATATTAGCTTTCCCGGATTAGAGTACCTGCATTATCGTTAGGGCGAGTTTGATCCTATTAGTGGTTTGTTATGTAAGTTTATTTTTTAAAATATTTGGATTTGTAAAATGTTTTCAATCATTAGTCTACAAAAAAGGGTACTTATTATTTTTGTTAGACAGGGTTCAATTACGAGTTAAAGGTTGTTTAGTAGGTTTTGTTATTAGAATCTCGCACTTTAATGGAAAAAAACAAACAAAAACATAGATGTAAATCATTCTATCGAATTATAATCTCAAAATATATTTTAATTAAAATTTTGGGAGCAAAAGTTCGATAAATACGTTCGGGAGAAAATAAACATGATATAATATTGCCAAACCGTCATTTCGTTTGAAAGGAAGTTTGTTATTCCAATGTATCAATTTAAAAATAAACGGTACCAGAAACTGGCACAATACTTTCTCACAAACATATTTAAATTACTAAACAAATGCACTGTGACTTCATAATTGTATTAAAGTAAGAGTAGGAGAGTAACTAATACATATTATTATTACTAGATGAGAGAAAACTATTCGATCGATTTCGAACAAATTTGCAACAATCATGTCAATTAGGTCAATAGATGCACGAAACAAGGTTTTGAAATTTTTTGAAAACAACCCCATTTTTGCCAAAAAAACCATAAAATCAGTTATTATTATTATTATTAGCTAAACGAGAACTTTTATAAAGATGCTGTTTTTTTTGCATATGGTAGGGTACATTAAGAGCTACAAATAAGCCAAATTTTATCAAAATCGTTAGAGCCGTTTTTTTTATAAAAAAATAATAACTAAAGTTTGGGGTTTTTTGGCCAAAAAGGGGGTTGTTTTTCAAAAATTTTCAAAATCTTTTTTCTTGCATCAATAAATTCATAGTTGACATGTTTGGTGCAAATTTGTTTGAAATCGATCTAATAGTTTTCTCTCTAGCTTTGTAAACATATATACATACAGACAGACATTTTGTAAAAACCCCGTTTTTGGATCACTATACTTTCTATATGCTATAGTATAGTGAGAAAGTAAAAATGATTACATGTTATTTAAGATATTCCTAATATTCTCTCTGAAAGTTAATCCCCTTTCTATTCATGTAAATATTGCAGCTAACATTTTGAGAACAAACTTATTAGAGTTAAAGCTAGACATGGCCTATAATTTTAAAGAAAGTTTACCCATTGATTCTTATTTAAAAAAAGGCAATGCAAAATGTTTTCTTTACATGGCGCAAACTTCAAAGGCTTACTGACAATTAATTATTAAAGAGAGTTGGCTAGTAAAAATATACTTTTTCAAGTAGGTTTGCATGGTTCCCTCACATCATCTTTTCTATTCGTTCTACTCCCCAAATCACGAACAAGTTTGTTTCATTTGTGTATTTTATTCAATTTAAACATTTTACATTACATTCCATTGTTTGCTTATCTGCCGCCCTCCTTCCGTCTTACCATATATATATATATATATATAAGCTATCTTTTATTTGAGATTTTAACCCAGGAGCGCATTTCCAGTGAAATACTCAATATTTTCTCTCAATTAGAGGTGGGACTGTGAATGCCATCTCTGCTACTAAAAACACTGTTCTTTCTATTCAGCTGAGAGCTGTTGTGATTGCTCTTGAACGTTCCTGTTCCTTGGTCTTTTTAAATTCAAGCTTAGCAATAAAAAATATAAAACAGTCTTTAAGTTAATTAAAATAATAGTTATGTTTACTCAAATAGGTTACTTCTTTCGCTGTTTTTATTTATAAAGAATGGATAATCTAAACTACATTTACTTACTGAATGTTCGATAGTTTAAGTTGCGATATGTTGTACAGTTATATTTACTTTTAACTTTCAAACGTTTTTACAATTTGTTTATATCTTTCATTCTAAAAAGTATTTTGTTTAATATTATTAAATAACTAGTGGACCCGGCAATGCTCCGCTACTGCTTGATTTAATTTTAAGGTCAGTTATTCCATTTCATAACATTGTCTTAAGTAATCGAATTATAAATGGTTTCTATGCCACTTTAAGAAGACAATTTCCAACATCATTTATACGTTTCACCTCCATAACTATTAAACTATAAAAAGTTAAACATAATTAAGCAACAGAAAAATTAAGCATAACCTACTTCAATAAATTACAATACAACATAAACAAACCGTGTTATGATAATAAAACATGTGCTGTTATAATCAGCTGATCTGTGCTATTATATCTGTTCAATAGAACTCCAGATGACAATAAAACATGTGCTGTTATAATCAGCTGATCTGTGCTATTATATCTGTTCAATAGAACTCCAGATGACAATAAAACATGTGCTGTTATAATCAGTTGATCTGTGCTATTATATCTGTTCAATAGAACTCCAGATGACAATAAAACATGTGCTGTTATAATCAGCTGATCTGTGCTATTCAGTTGATCGGTAAAAACAATGTTAATGAACAGAAAATATTTTAAATTCCATTTTAAAAATATTAAATGAAGGAATAGTAAAATTTTAAGGCAAATGGGCAAATGTAGAGTTAATTACCTTTCATTTAACACAAACCGCATGTCAATCGGTCCAATAAAACTCCAGATATCACTCGGAATAGGCTTAAACTTTTACCCCATGTTGAATTGCCATACGAGATTTTAATTTCAGTTTTTAGAAAATTTAGTGGGGTAATAGCTGAAATCCAAGCAAAATGGGCAAATATACAGACAATTACCCTTGATTTGGTACCAACTGCGTGTATATCGGTCCAGTAAAACTCCAGATCTCACCCGATTACAAAAAATCTTTTCAAATTAATTTAAATAATTATTTTTGCTTTATCAGATTATCATTAAGAGCGTTTAGTTTGTATAAATTTGGTACAGAATATAAAATCATCTTTAATTTGTTTTACTGTACCACAGTGTATGTTAAGCAGTACTTGAAACACATTCTTAAAATAAATGCTATAATGTGCTAGTATTAAGCAACAAGTAGTTTACTAAGTCAAATTAATGTAGTAAAGGAAAAATGTATTGCAAAATATGTCATATCAGGCTAGCAGTTGCTTATTTCGCCACTGTGATTAAATCACTGCCATTGTGAACTGACTTTTGCTTTAGAAAAAGAAAAAAAACACTGCACACAGAAAAACATTCTAAAGGCTCCTACATTCAAAACGGCGAATTTGGGTACCAATTTCAATGTTAAATAACCAAAACATACCTTTACTATTAAGCATATTTTTGGCAAAAAACGAAAACTGTATTTTTTCTTAAAGCAAAATAGATTGCGGGTGTTGATTGCTAAGGTTTTTTGCAATATATCTTTTTGCAACTGAGTAAAAAATTAATAAAGTTCACTATTTTTGACTATTTATATCATACGTTTATGACAACAATAAAATGGTTTTTGAAAATGTATTCAGCAATCAACATCAGCATATGACAGTACTTCAAAATGAAACCAAATTTTTCCACGAATTAACGGAAAAAATGACTTATTCTGTAGCATTGCTCCTATGGGAATCAGATTCAATATGGCGGACAGGGTAGCGCCCCCTTAAGGTAGTGCACTCGAGTACAAGCACCGAATGCAGTGAGAGGAGTCAACCTTGAGAAGGATGGCCTAAGAAATTACATTGGTAATGCGCTCGAGAGCTACTAGAATCTCGCTTGCGTACACTTTCGTTCTTACTAATGCTGGTCTTATTTTTTGTTCCCACTATGTACGTACGACATTTAAATTTGCAGAAAACTCTAATGTATAGTTCGTAGGCAAAAAAAAAATCCTCCGCGATATTTTAATACCATCAGGTGACTCGACTGAAAATCAAGTTTTTCGTCTTCTTTATATAATATCTGTAATAAAAATAAATGTATAATTTACATTTTTTGTCACCTACGAATTATAATTTATATGTTCATGGACGATTTCCTGCAAATTACAAACGATTATCTTCATAATTAGATGAAAGCTAAGTTATATTGCAGAGGTCTGTATGCGACTGTTTTGTCCTGGCTAACACACCCTTAAACCTATCTCTTCTCTCAATAATGCAGATAATATCTGTACACTAAAGATCTTCTTGATTACTTTATCCGAACAATTCGAATAATATATGGTAAAACGTAACACCTAACAAGAGCAATCACAATTTAAAGTAGTTTATTTGTGAAATTTGTTTGTAGGTCTTGAGTGGAAGAAGGAAACCCATTTTAGCAAATAATTACGCGGATATGGAACTGACTTAAATGTTTATTTCAGTTGACAAGATTAAATTAGTTGTTTTACATCCACTAAACAAAAGAAAGAAGTAACTGTGTTAAGAGTTTTGTTCAAACGGATTAGTAACTTTCATTACATTTACAAATAATATTATGACGTTTATAATCTCACATCATCGTGGTACAATTGTTTCCTCAAAACGTTAAGGAATTTGGCAAAGAGCCAATGAAGATATTAAAGGTCATGTTAACAGATGCTTTTCTTTTAAATGTTGTCAGCGGTAGTTTTCATCCAAGTAATTCACATTGTATTAAATACAAGTATTATTTTCTGGCAATATAATGTCTTTGGAGAAAAAAACTCCTATTGGTTACAAAATATGTATTAATTTATACTTCATAGAATAAACTTAGAACACAAAATCTCACAACTAATACGTTTATTAACTCAAACGCGTTTCAACGACAAGTTCTAAGTATATCTTCTCACAAGTAAAGCTCAATATTTATTTATTAATTTATAGTTATAAAGTATTTCTACACACATAGGGAGTGTGAAACATTCCAAAACTATTTTTCCACATCAAAAGTAGAAAAATGTGTATAGAAACATATTTCTTAAACAAACATTGTAGTGAAACGAAAATTTTTTCATTTTTTGAGAGGATGGTAAATAGTTGAAATATTGCAAGATACTTATTTATAGTTATAATGGACATGTTCACTGGGCGACCTATACTCATTTCAAAATACCTTTCCCAACCCGTTGATGATATTATAGTCCTTGAAGAGGCTTACCCTCCTTCACAAATCTAACCCATTATTTTCTGTTTCTGGCTTTCATTTTCTATCTTCTGGCACCGTTTTTGACGAGTTCACCGTCAACATCATTCAAATTCTGGTTTTAAAATTAGCTTCTAATGATCGATTTTTGTTCCGAAAATTGTCATCATTTTTGTATAAAGAAAATAGCACATGACCCACAGTTGGGAAAAAATGGTTTTAGGAGAGCAAAAGTTGAAAATTGAAAATCAGTTTTGGATACTAATTTGATTAGCAATGTAAACACAATTGTTTCCTCGAACTTAAACCAACACCACACAGATTTTCACAGGATTATTCTGGCTAAGATAAATTAATAAGTATTAGTTATGACTTTGAACTAATTTTCTGTCTAGTATATCAGTTGCTTCTGGGACCTTGTGTTTGAGGAATCGGAGAGTTTGATATAAGACTATATTATATACTTCGGTATACACCTTCTACTAGTAAGCAAAACTAATAACTGCACTAACTATTGTAATTAGTGATTTAAACAATTTTTAATTATCACAAACAAAAACAATTCCAATAATATGAAACTTTATAAAGGGGAAAATTACAAGATACGAATCGAATGGATGATAAAAGTGTTTTATTAAATATTTTTAATTGTTTTGTAACTGTTTTATTTTAAACCTGTTTCTAGAAGCTATTCGAGGTGAAGGAAAAACGAAAAATTACCTTATAAATAAACTCTGTTACCTTCCAGTATTTATGTGGTCACTTATGAATCCTAAATGAAGGTAGCACTACCGAAATTAAACATAAATTCTAGAAATTTACTTCTCAATTGCAAAGTTGGGAAAACTTCCCAGATCGTTAATATCGCTGATCCGTAGCGTTCACTTATTTTTTCATCTAATCCTTTAACATCGGAGTTACTTAAATCCTCTACCAAGGAAACATTTCAAAACATCTTTAGTATTGTATTAATAACTGAAAGAACATTTGAGGCTATGTAACCACAGTGAAGGAAGTTGAAAACTATTTATAGGCTTGAACTTTTTCTTAGTTTTGTACATTTCTGAAATTTGCCCAACAAATTGTGACCATACACTTTAGGTTAATTTATAACTGTTGGGACACAAATGGACGCTTCGTATCCCAACCATCTTCGGACTTCGGCTTCAGAGACTGCTACGCTTCGCTTGTATAATTTTATTCGAAGCAGCACCCTAGAAAACCTTTTACCTGATTTTATTAATTTCGGCAAAAATAGCAAATTTGTTGAAGTTGAAAATGTGAATTTTTGATCTTGGGAATGTTTCAGTTACTTCCTCTAACAGGTCAACATGTGTGTTAAATTCCATGCTCGTACACTATTGGTTTAGGATGGGTATTTTAACATGTCAGTGAGTTAAATCAGCGACCATTTTGTTCACAGTCTTCATATAGTCTTCATACAGTCTTCATATGTACATTTACTTACCAGTTCAAAGTGTACATGTTTTCCTTTCCACCTTAATATCGTTTTTTATTCACAAATTTAAATCAACCCTCTCTCAAATTTCTTAGAGTATAGAAGTTAAATTTTATCATTTTAAAAGTTTTATTATTTAAGCTGTACATACACTGCTGTAGTTATGGCAAGTGCTGCTTAGATATAAATTTTATTCAATTTGCGATAAGTAAAGAATCCTGAAAATGTTGTGGTACTCCAACTTCCATTCGCATGATTTTTGTTCAAGGAGTTAAACATTGAAAAAGCAATGTCTTGTAAATAATAACAAATCTTTTATGTATTGAAGTCTCAATAGTTAGTAAAGTACAGTCCATTTACGATTTGAGATAAAACCATACGAGTAGTAGTTTTTAGTAATTCGAAATACAGAACTGGAGAGAAATTGGAAACATTATTTTGGTACCTACACTAACAAATTAGTCTAAACAAAACAACAATCGTCTTCCAGTTAAAATTTAGTAGGGTTTTTGAAAATATACTAGAAAATCAGATTTTTTCACTAAAAAAACTATTATTATTTATTTTGTAAATAAAAGACAAACAAATACATAATCCAAAGTAAAATAAAAAGTGAACACATATACACACGTAGTTATAGATCTAAGCTTTACTCATACACTACAAGATAAAACATACTTATAAACTGTGTTAAAACCAGCTAGTGAGTGTCCATACTTTCTAAATAATTTATGTATCTTGTTATAATATTGAATAATATATTTTATTTATTGAATAGTGATATTTTTTAATAATAAAATCGAAGAATGAGTATAGAAGTCTCATTACCCCTTTCGTTCCTGTGCAACCCAATACGTAATTAGGATTTATAAATTTGAAATAAAATACTAAATACAATAAAAAAAGACCCTAAAGTTAACGCCAGGGGCATTCTTCCAACAAATGAATACCAAAAACGGACAAAAGTTTGTTTTACGAACACACAAGAGTTTTAGAAAACAAAAGCTTATATTGTATTAGTATTAGTTTACTTTGGAAGTCAAAAACACTCTTAATCCCCCATACAAAGACGCTACGGGCAACACAATGGCGGGCATAAATTCTTCCTCCAACAATTACTTTGTTGTGTCTGACCCTCTGCCCAAGAAAGCTTTTAATTTAATCAAATAAAAACAATTCTGTTCTCTTTCTCTGTTTAAAGAAATATCACGAAGTTTAACAGAACAAACATACGATCACCAGTAGCGTATCCAGGATTGAAGTTTGGGTGGGGGGGGGGGGGGCAGCAGGTACCCCTCTTCTGTAAGGCCATATTTAAAAATACTTTAAGTAACTACATTTTTCTTACAGTGATGTGGTAAAAATATTGTATAGGCATTTAATTAGTTTGTTTGGTAAAAATAAATAAAACAAAAATGTACACAATTTAAAAATTATTTTTTATTGGCTGACTTCAGATAAGATGGAGTTTGGGGTGCAGTAGTGGCTGTAGTGCCAACCTAATATTCGTAACACGACTGACAATGTACATTGGGGTGTACCGAGTGTACATAGAGTTGCCATAATAGTGTAGGAGAAAGAGGAGATTTTAACTGGCTACCTCCAACCAAAGGGCTCTGGGGGAGGAAAGGGGGTCCGGGGAATTTAGAAAATTAAGTACCTATTTAAAAAAAAAATAATACATTCATTTTTTAACATACAAAATTAAATTATAGAATCAAATAATTTGCTATTGTTACGCCTACATTTCTAAAATGTAGGAGGATTTAAAAATATATAGCCTATATTTAAAGTTATAGAAAACTTAGTAGGAAATGTTTTTATTATTTCCTGTTAGATTTAAATTGCAAATCACACAAAACATGTGTTTTAGTAATAACATGTAAATGTTAAAAAACCACAAAGTGTAAGCTGAAAAGTATAATATATTGTCAAAAGCAGTATCATAAGTTAATTTAAGCTTTTTATAAAATTAGGACCAATCATCTTACCAGAAAAATTTCACTTTCAGTTTACTTTTAACTCAGCTTTTATTGATTTTAATGTAGGCCTACAACATTTTTAAACTGCACATTGATTAATTAAATTATTAGGTAACAGGGTAGCGTAAAGAGATCTTTCAAAGATTTTTGACCATTCAGACAAATGTTTCTTTAATTTTTATGTAACACGTAATATAATATAACTTTAAAATCTTTAATTTTTTTTAATTATAATATAACGTAATTATTTAAAATATCAATTATTATGCTGGTACTGGAGGATAGTTAATTTGAAATAAACCTTATTATTAACAATTTTTATAGGCCCAATATGACTTGTTTGAACAATCTGAATCTAAAAATCAGCGTAGAAATTAATTATAATTTAAATCAGCTGTTATAGAAATCCTTTGATCAACACAGAAAACCTTTCAAAAGCTAAAGTAGACTATATTAAATTGCCAAATTAGCTTTTTTAATTAATTACTGTATACTTTTAAATTATTTGAATATTGCAATACATTCCTCTGAACACGGGCTTTGCGAATCATAAAACAAAAGTACATTAAGTACATCGATGTGCAAGTTTCGTTGTAAAACTAATCCCTAGTCAGCCTCTGTATAACAAGGCTGCTAAACAGCTCATCTTTGGTTCGGTTCCGTTGGTCCTTGGCGCCGTAAATCTTCGTACATGTTCAGCGATCGACATCTGCTAATACAGAATATAGGGGAAAGCTAACAAAGTTTTCCGCCGAAAAAAGCCAAAGAGTAACAAATAATAGACGTTATAGAGTATACAGGGAGAGAGGGTTTAGCTTTGGCAATAGTTCCATAATGATAAAGTTCTAAACGTAAATAAATTTTTTGTTCCTAAATACGATTTCAACAAAAAATTTGCGTTGTATAACTTTTTTGGAAAAATTTTAAAAAGAGGAGATTTCTCGTTATTTGCGGAAATTCATCGGAGCTAAATTTTTACCCTCAAAATCCGGAAATCTCCGAGGAAAAACGGCGATATGGCAACCCTAAATTGTACAGTATTGTTAGTTTAAATATTTTGTTAGTTTTGCTAGTAAATTTGTAGATTAGTTCTTCATGCCAATAGCTTTTGCTACATTTTTGCCTGAAGTTTTGGGGGTGGCCCGGCCTCTTTGGGCCCCTCCCTGGATGCGCCGCTGACGACAACATTATTTTGTTCTGTAAGAGAATGAGAAATTAAAAATAATAACCCATGCAAAAAAGTTACAGACAGTATTTATGAAGAATTTATACAATTAATAAACCTTCAGCTAATTATGATGTATACCGTACGTGAATGCATTTTTCTTCTGTGTTCAATTGAACTGTATACTCCCAAGGGGCGTTTACTTAAATATTTTAGTAAAATTTAAAAAAAAATTTAAATGTTAGTATAATTTTAAAAACTAACAAAATAAATAATCCTTTTACCAAAATTTATAGAGAGAAGTATAATTTAGTCTAGGACCGTACACATTTTATCTTTCCATGCCAGATACACCTTTAAAGAAAATTGCAGTTCATCAAAAAGCACATTATTTATTCAAGTCAGTTGGTTTTGAAGAAATTGTACATTCTAAAAATTAAATTATTTTAATATAATTTTTTATTTACTAGCAATAATTTATCATTACACACTCCCATAAAAATACGCATTTGGCAAAAGTTTTCCTTGGATTCATTTGGTGGGAAATATAGCGTTTTCCATAGAAATCAATCGTCTGAACCGTTTTCCTCGTTTGTTTTACGTGTCACATGGGAATCTTTTACATTTGTATTAATTGAGTTTGCTTTGTTCATGAAGTCTGTGTGTTTCTGTATTATTTAAATTTGATTTGTTTGTATTTAATTTAAAGAGTAAACATTATAACTGCAATCTCCCAACAGATTTTAAAGTTTCTTTAACATGTTTTACTTCATTGTAAGCAAGTTAAATGAAATGGAAAATTATTATTTTAAATGCTTGCACTAATGAGTAGTAAGTATTATTTAGTTTTGTAGAAAGTGATAATTGAAAGTTGAAATATATTTATATATTTTTGTAATTTTACCACTTGTACTCACGAACGTTAAAGTCTTTGTGAACTCACTTTTTTGAAATTTACAACAAAATGTACCTTAGTGAACAAAACTAAAAGAACTGTTCGTCTAAATAATTAAAATATTTTTTAAATATTATACTCACATATTTTACTCAACGCTTTCACTGGTCTAATCCAAACATGTTAAATACATAGACTCTGGACTCCAACTGAATGACAAGATACTAAAATAAAACTGGAATTATTGAGTTTTTCGCGGGAACTCTGCCAAATTCTATTTTATTCGCATCACAACAATAATAAACCGATACTTTACCAGACTGAGGCGTAATTGCCAGTTTATAACGAATTAATGACCTGTCGTGGGAGTTCTTTTATAACCAAACATTTAGCTCTTTTTACTCTAATGAAATAAAAAATTAGGGTTATCGACTTGTAAATATATTGTGCCTAAACGGGTGGCCAACAATCGCACGCCAGTAACCTTCTGCAAGATATGAGACTCGTACTAAACTGTTTATTTGGTAATACTTAGCGGTATCAGAGTTAAGTAAGACTTTATCCATAGGAATAATATTATGCCAGCGGTTTAAAGAGTTTGTATTTTTGAAAGTAAAGTGTTCGTTACTTAGACAGTCTAATAATTCATATTAAATAGTTTAAATACAAACTGAAATAGCCAATACAAATATAACGTTAATAAATTAGCATTAGAGACTAGTGGAAGGTGGCGATAGATTCTAAACACAGTAATACAATAGGGTTACACAGTATGCAAATATGTTTTCATTATTCTTTACAACTCTTTGGATTAGCTATCAGTTTAAGTAAGCCCCCGTGACCAATCACAGACAAATTAGTTAGATACCCGTCAGAAATACACAATTTAAAAAAATTCTTTTAAAAACAACATACTTTATCTAGGCCTACCTAACTATGCTGACGGGGATTTTTAACTCGGTAAATGTCTACAATAATTATAAAGATTATAAAACTGTAGGCCTATTTGTTAAAATTTTGACTTTATATTATGTTATTATATATTTAAAGAAAGTTTAAATATTATCTTTTAATTGCTTTTTATTTTATATCGATAGATCAAATGATTTAGAAGTTATTAATATTTTATTGAATAAATTACTAATAGGCTATGTTTATATGTTATACGAAGACGTACGAATGTTTCCGAAGTTAAACGAATGGGTATCTCATCTTTAAACTTGTATAAATGAATATTTTGATAATAAAATGTTGTGTTTATATTCATTTTATAACCTCAATCCAAATCTTATAACGTATTATAGTCTAGATTAGTTCTTTAACTTATATTTTTTTTAAATTCACAAGACTTATATTCATAGAAGTTGTAAACATAACCCCAAAGTATAATCTACGCTAGGTTTTGTCTAAGTATTACAGATGATGGGCGAAATCAGCTGTTACATTATGTTGTTACTAACCTACGTATGTACGGACGTACACTCGCTTTTATACGAGTTGATATGTAAAGCAATGTGTTTTATTATATCTTGTTATATCTTGCAACTACACATCATCAAACAAGACCTTTCAAACTTCACATCAGAATTATAACATATTTGATTTCGGGTATACTAAACTTTAACCCTCAAAATTCCTAGTTAAATATTTTTGTATTTCTGATTATATAAATACACGCAGGTTGGCATTTTTAATATTCGTGTCAAATTTCATTTTGATATTTTTATCGGATCTGGAGGAAAACGACCGTGTTAGTCAGAGAAAGGAACACACAACGATCCTACAAGAGCTTATTTTATCTTTTCATGTACGTAACTGTACATTAAAACTAGGTAATATTAATTTACTAACCAAACTTTGAAACACTGTTATATAAATTCTATGAAAAGCAAGTAAATAACACAATGTACAGGGTGATATTTAAGTATGGATACTTCATAATATCTGAGAGGTATTTTGAGGCAGAATGAAATGTAGTTCTAAATAGATAAAACATCTGCATTATGAGGGTTTTTAATATTTACCCGCCATCTTAGATCCGCCATATTGAATCTAAATTAGTATTTTTAAACAAGAAGGTAGGCGTATGACACGAGTAAAATCAGGTATTTTGATGCACAAATTAACAAGAAAGTTTTTCTATTAATAACTTCGTTTGTAAACATTCAAAGTTTGAATGAAGGGTAAAATCGTGGTAACAATAAAAAGGGATAAAACGCGGAACTTGAACAATTTGATTACATTTAACATTCAAAATAACGATCTTTAAACACTGGTACAAAACACCATAGCTGAAATCTTAAAAATGAAACTGACATGTATACTAAACACAAATGCTTAGCCTAATTGTTTATTTAGTTAGTTTATTAAATCGCACAAAAAACTCACACATTACATAATATAATATTATGCTTACGAAATACTACGTGTATATTCCTGCACAATGTACGTAGGCTGATTAGTCACACAATGTCAGTCCCAAATTATTTACCTAACTACGCACGATTGCGACAAAACCAAAAAGCACGTTGTCCCGACAGACAATCTAACTTGGGAATGCAACTCCAGAAATAACTCGGGACTTTGTTTTTGCGCTGAGTCGGGACGACCGCCAGATTGTCAACGCGACCTTTTATAAAGACTTAACTAAGTATACGAAATGTGAAAAAAATACATAAAAACATAAAAAAATATTTTGATAGATTCGACTTACGAATGTTCGACCTCAGACATATTAACCCCTATCTGCCCTATGAAATTGATTTATTTATAAATTCCAAACAAAATTTACTTAAAAGACACTAAACAAAATAAATATAATTATTGTGGATCAATGAACTCATAGGCACAAGGCTAGAGTGTGGACACGAGACGAACGCGAAACACGGATACTTTACAATAACAATTATTACTATGGGTAAAAAACAGATAAAAAAGAAAAACATAATTTGAAAATTGAACAAAAAGTATAAATAAGATCGGCCCTAAATAAAACCACATCACGGCAACGCCCACACAAAATACTTTTACAAAAAATTCAGAAGTTCAACGCGAAATAAAAAAGGGATACGTAAACATAACTATGGATACTCCGAAGAGATGGCGGACTCACAAAAATCTTTCTTTACCTCCCCCAACCACAAAGGAACATTTTTGCCTCAGCTTCAAAATTTTGAAACAATTACAGGTGCCTACAGAATTAAAATTACAGGTTGAATGTTAAAGAAAAGGATCTATGATACCTAATATGAATTAATATTGAATATATGAGAATATAAAGTCTATCTGTTCTTATACCCATTGAGTGAGAAAGTCGTGTAAAATGCAAATGATTAAAAATGTAAAAATTGAAAGTGAATATCTATATTAAAAGAGATTTTACTGAATTTTTTTACAGCTCACCAGGTGGATGTCATTTTGGTTTACAATATATGCGATATTGCCATCCTCATAACCAATCTCTGAATGACATAATATAAGGGATCCAGGGAGCTTGGATTTGTAGGCGTATTCCCCCTTCCTCAATAAAAGGTTTGCAATATACAAGTACAAATGTCGTATTAAATTAAATATTGCATTTCGTTTAAATTACTAAAAATATAGATTCATTTTCATTTTTTTATTAATCAAACGGTAAGCATGAAATATTATGAAGGTGTCTATAACAATTTAAACAATCGTACGTTCGAATCCAGCTAATTGTGTTATGTTGAGCTTTTCTGAAATTTAATACAAAATCAATAACGATTTCCACCCTAATTAGCAAACATACTTAACAGTGCAGCAGTTATCAATTAAGGGCCGAATGAATTCAGGGCACGTTTGACCCGGTAATAAAATACACTTGCGTACAAAAACATAAATAAATAAAATTCCCACATCGTTTAAAACTGTCAAGTTATTCCCTTTTCCAGCCTTACTTTAATGAGCCTAGAGCCATGTAAACATGACAGGTCATTATGCAAACAGCTGTTGTAGTCGTATTTACCCTTTTCGTCAAAATGTTCTCTTCAAGTTGACATATGAGATGGACAGTTTTTGATGAATTGTTTTCCTTGTTATGTACTAAACAATTACAATAAGTGACAGATTTAATGACAACGCTTGTCGTAAAAGAGGTGAACTAAAGTTTGTGTAAGTTGCAGATAAAAAAAAAAAAAAAAACATATTTTGGATTTAAGAAAATGTTTAAGTAATATTATAAATTGAAACTAAACTAGATCTTTATCCTTGATGACATTTTGTACCTATTAACAACCTTTTGTCCCGCCCAAAATTCAAATTGTGAAAATAACTACATATGTACGATATATTTCACGAAATAAGAGGTCATGTTTCAAAACTAAAAAGTCCAGTTTCAATACAGCTTTGTGTTTTAATTACAAAGTTATTTCATTGAGTTCTTATTTATAGTTGTCGTGTACTAAACCTGTGATGTTACAGGTAATCAAATATCTTAAAAGAATTGTTTACTCTCTTAATTAAACAGCACGGTTAATTCCTTGTTGTTGGAATTTTGTTCCAACCATATAGAGCCCTTGACGAGCTAGCCGCACATGGGTTATTCATGCATTGTGAAGCACTCTCCAATACTTTCAATTTTATTCGCTTCAAGAAATACTGAAAACTTTAGTAAAATTATCATAGAAGGTAGAAAAATGGCAGATATATTAAGAGTGTCACAAGGGATGAAGTGACAAAATTATAAGAAAGTTATAAAATAATAGAGGGCTAGGCTCAATACTTGCTTCGCTCGCCAACCCCCGCAGTGAAGCAAACATAGATTACCACTTATGAAACAAATAAGACAATCATGGGAATTATAACAATTTATTTTTATTGTAAAGGGGCTGTTACCCCCCCCCCTCCAGTTCACCCATCAGACGTAACAAATTAAATTGCCTGTGTTATTATTTATTTTATTTCCTATAAAATACTTAAAATTAATAAGTGCCAACTTTTCAGTTCTCTATTTTTAAGGAAGTATAACAATCAAACATTTTTATAGGTGTTGTTACTAAATTTTCATCCCTTAGCAGGACGCGATTACATGTAAAGCTAGTTTACTTTTTTTATGTATCTTGTAAGAAATAAATGTAACAAATTTCAGCTCTCTAGCTTTAAGGAAAATATATCAATTAATATTTTTTGTTTTAGGGGTTGTTCCAACCCTTAAATCTAAATTAATTCTAGCCTGTGTTACTCAGAGACAGTGCAGCTTTTTAAATAAATATATATATTTTTTCAATAGGTTCAGTAGTTCCAGAGATTACCCCCCACATACAAACAAACAAGTTTTACCTCTTGAATAATATTAGTATGAAAATAATTTTCACCTTTTAACCTTTTGTGTTCAGAAACTAAAGTAAAACGTTGTATCAAAAACAGGAAGTTTATTTGCATATTGCATGGAATTTTAATTTGAATGATCCTACATAATTAATTCCAAACAATGTATTTACGTTTCAGAGACTTGTGTATATATAACTTATACACAACTTATAACTTATAAACTTATAACTTATATAACCGTTCTACATTGTTTACTACTAATTTGTCAATTATTTCAAATTCCTTTATCAATTAAAATTATGTTTATGTATTTGTTTTTATATCCTCAAGTTATCTTTGAAGAGATAAAATATAAGATTTTTTTGGATTAAATTAAAAGTTTTCTTTGGCCGAGGATAAGACACAATAAAATAATTGTTAGAGGCAACATTATTTTCAACCATTGTGTTGCCCGTGAATTCTTTGTATTAAGACTGATGTTTTAAAGTACAATGTATGCTTCGGTTTTATAAAATGTATGTGCGTTCATAAATATTTTGGTTCTGGTCAAACGTTCCCTTTCTATGAAAGTTATGTAATTAATTTCTAATAATTACGTAACTTTAGTTAAATCAGCAGCCATTTTGAAACGAATTATTCCTGCAACATGTTGGTTATTTTGTTTAACCTATTTCTTTACATTGAGGAATAAGGTGCAAACCGTTTTGGAGAAATACATTATTTTTAAAAAACAAAATGACTGGTGGATGACTGGTAAAAGAAGCGTTTCTGGTCATATGTTTATAGGAAGTTTGTTTTCTTTATTTTTGCCCTTATTACCACCCTCTGAATTATCTCCGCGTATCACAAAACCACCCTGTGTCTGTACAGTTATGGTTTTAGTTTACATTTTCAACCACAACTTATATTTCGTCAGTGTCATAGTTGTTATAATTTAAATGCCAGTAAGAAAGAATTTCTAAACTCCGACTTTTTATATTTAAATGAAGTTCCAATTGGACACTCTAAACTAAGATTCAAAGAAAATCTCTCCAGTCATAAAAAAAACCAATAGCAGATAAACGAACTTTAACTATCGTCGAAGTCCTACTTAGACAACTATGTCAATCATTTAAGGTTATGTTTAAAACTTGTTGGTTAAGTTCTGTGTTGTTATTGCAGTCATAATATTGTACATTTATACATCTGATTAACATACGAAATGTAAAAACACTAACCATCTTGATGTTTTTGCAACTCCTATAATTGCCGTTTAGGGAAAAAACGGCAGTATATTGAATTGATCAGTTCTAAACGATAACATTCTAAAATAGGCCTGATAAACATCTTCCGTCTACTTGATGTCCCACAAGACCTTTTCTTTACTTTTCTCCCTCGGATTATATTTGAGCAAGTAAGTTCACAACAATAACCTCAAACATGTCCTAAATGTTCAAAAATAATAATGACATAATGTAGACGGACGGACAGTGAAAACTCAGAGCGACGCATTAGTTAAAGGCTACAACTTCCAGCCTAAATACTAAAGTTTTACGAGCTGTAAAATCTTCTCCCCTGTCTTCCTTAGTCTAATAATTTGAATATTTAAATTTTGGTACGTAATAATAAACGTAAAAGTAAATACGATACAAGCTAAGCCATAGAAATCAAAAATCCAAAGTTTGCTTAACTAACCGGCCAGTACATATAGGCGTATTTGAAAACAAAGGCTATACTGTTTGTAGTTTATTTTGCAAGTCAAAAACACTCTCAACCCCCATACAAAGACTCTACGGGCAACACAATGCGAGAATAAATTATACCCTCCAACAATTACTTAGTTTAGTCTGACCCTCTGCCTAAGAAAAGCTTTTAATTTAATCAAATAGAAACAATTGTTCCATTTTCATTCTTCAAATGATATAAAAATAACAAAAACATAATTTCGTTAAAAACAAAACGTTTTCTTAAATTATTGAGAAGTAAAGTGTAATGAGGAACTATATTATTTATTTATTCTTAAATATCAATAAAGTTAATGCAATGTTTACATTAATTCAATGCTTTTTATTAAAATATTTGTATTTTATTTTTAAAGGAAATAATATCTCAATTGCAAAAAAAATATATGCAGAATGTTTATACAATATTTCTAAACTTTAAGGCGCAAAAGGGTACATTAAAAGTAACAACTAACTACTTTTTTGAGTACTTTAATGGATAGAGTAGTATGGTCTTACCTTCCATTGTTTATCAGAATTGAAAAATTTCCATTGAATCTATATTCGATAACATTTATTCAATAACAGTTACTTTATATTTTCATTTCAGTTGTAATGTTTTTCAAAATTTTCCAATTTTATTGATGCGTTCTACAGTATTTAGTTTTGTTAAACCTATGCCATTATTTAGACAAATATTTTAAATTCCTTCTTAATGGTACATTCTAGTAGGTAGTTTAGTTTTGAAAAACTCTTGCCTTTATTTCTGGAAGAAACTGTATGAAATGTCCATTCCTACAGAAGGTATAAAAAGGGAATACATATTTTCTGTTCGTATAGTAAGATTTCTTAGGTCCTAACGACTTGATGTTGTTTAAAACATTTGATTAATTTTATTAATTGTGTAAAGATACTGATTTAAATAAAAACCCGGAACCACAAAACAAGGAACAAAAACAATAACTACACAACTAAATGGAACCCTAAGTTAAAACCCTCTGAGGATGATGACCATGTCATCGAAATGTACATAAGGGTAACGTATTAAACATAACTTACAATTTAGTTGTTTAGTTATTGTTTTTGTTCCTTGTTTTGTGGTTCAGGGTTTTTATTTAAATCAGTGTGATTTTGTCGCCACAGTGCTCTTTTATTTGTTTAATGTATAAAGATATTTGAGTTTATTTGTTGGAATAAAGATATTTAAACATACTTGGATAAAATTTCTTCAATAACAGTTATTCAATTTAACAGTTACTCAGACTCGAAAACAGTAGGAAATCTTTAGTAGTTCTAATGTTTTACATACGTTTCCAATTTTACTGATGCATTCTACAGTATTTTTTTAAATGATGATATCTATGATATAATTTCCACAAATATTTTACCTGAAAAACTCTTCTTTTTATTTCCACAAGAAACTGTATGACATGTCCATTCCTATAGAAGGTATAAACAGGAAAACATTCATGTTCACATATTAAAATTTCTTAGGTCCTAAGTACTTTTGATTTTGTTTCGTAAACATTTGATTAATAGTGACACAGTCAACTTCTAAAGGGCTGATTCTAAATTCGAGTTCAAATATGAGATTTCCTCTTTCATTATCCCATGAGAAAAAAACTGTAAAGATATATGAGTTTTATGTTTATATTTAAACATACTTGGATAAAATTTCTTCAATAACAGAGTTAATAAATTTAACAGTTATTCAGACTCGATAATATTAGTAAACCTTTTGTAGTTCTAACGTTTTGAAACTTTTCCACATTTTAATGATACATTCTACAGTGTTTTGTTTTTTATCAAACCTATGCCATAATTTCCACAAATATTTTAACTTCCCACCTTAACGGTACACTTTAGTAGGTAGTTTAATTTTGCAAAACTCTCGCCTTTATTTTCCCAAGAAACAGAATGAAATGCCCAATCAGGGAATACATTTCTACACGTATAGTAAAATGTTTTAGGCCCTAACGACTTGATTTTGTTTACAACTTTCGTAAACATTTGATTAATTAATTGTGACGTAATCAACTTCTAAAGGCCTGATTCTGAAATTTATTCTTGAACAATTTCCTTCTCATTTAGTTATCTTATGAGAACAAAACTGTAAATATAAATTAGTTTTATGTTTATATTTAAACTTACAATTAATTACGACTGATAAAAACATCAAAGTCAACTGAAGTTGTTGCTCAAGTATACACCAAACACGCCTTCACGTCAGTTATATGTAGGTTTACCTCTGAAACAGAAATATATGTGTGGTTAAATTTACAATTTTAAAAGAGATAGTGGTAATTCAAATTTATTTTAATAATAACTGTCGTACTCGTTTTCCAATGAGTAGTTGCAGCTGATGTGGTGATGGAAGGAAGAGGTTTTCATCCAAGTTTAACTATTCTTATATTAGTATCGTGTATCGTGTATCATGTACGAACTCAAATTTTACTTTCAGTAAAGAACTGTTTTCTTTTCATTTGTTTTTACTATGTTCATTAATTTTCCTTTTTTATGTAGTATTTTAGGTGATTTTTCTATGAGTAGTTGCAGTTGGTACGAATTAAATGTTCTATTAATTTATAATTGGGTGTCCCTTTTTTATATTCGCTGACTCTGAAGCTGTGTGTTCTTTGTACTGTTCATTTTAAAAGACCCGTCCTAAAAGTTTGTTTTAAATTTTGTCGAATATCCAGATCATATCTTTTGAAGCCTTTCTTTCTAATTTTTCGTTGACGTTTTGTTTTATGTAAGAATTGTTGTATATTAATTTTGGTTTTATACACATTGGTGTAACATTGCTCTTGAAAAATGTTACCTATAATAATTAAGTACTATATTATGCTGTGACTTTTATTTTATTCTAAATAAACGGTACCAGGAACTGGCACATACTTTCTCACAAATACATTTAAATTACTAAACAGGTTTACTGTGACTTGTAGGGTGGGGTAGGAGAGTTTTTTTATTAAAGTTGGAGATTAACTAATAAGTATTATTATTATTATCTAGAGAGAAAACTATTCGATCGATTTCGAAAAAATTTGCACCAAACACGTCAATTAAGTCTTCATAGATGCACGAAAAAGGGTTTTGAACAATTTTGAAAAACAACCCGCTTTATGGCCAAAAAACCCCCAAAAACAGTTATTATTATTATTAGCTAAACGAGAATTTTTAGAAAGATGCAGGTTTCTGTATATGGTAGGGCATATTAAAGGCTACAAATAAGCCAAATTTTATCAAAATCGTTAGAGCCGTTTTTTAATAAAAAAATAATAACTGATTTTTTGGGGGTTTTTTGGCCAAAAAGGGGTTTGTTTTTCAAAATGTTTCAAAACCCTTTTTCGTGCATCTATACAGGCGTACTGGCACGTCAATTAGGTCTTTATAGATGTACGTAAAAAGGTTTTGAAAAATTTTGAAAAACAATCCCCTTTATGGCCACAAACCCCCAAAAATCAGTTATTATTATTATTATTAGCTAAACGAGAATTTTTAGAAAGATGCGGGTTTTTGTATATGGTAGGGCACATTAAAGGCTACAAATAAGCCAAATTTTATCAAAATCGTTAGAGCCGTTTTCTTATAAAAAAATAATAACTGATTTTGTTTAGGTTTTTTGGCCAAAAAGGGTGTTGTTTTTCAAAATTGTTCATAACCCTTTATCGTGCATCTATACAGGCGTACTGGACATGTCTGGTGCAAATTTGGTTGAAATCGATCGAATAGTTTTCTCTCTAGCTTTGTATACTTTTATTAAAGTAGGCGATTAACTAATAAATATTATTATTATTAGCTAGAGAGAAAACTATTCGATCGATTTCGAACAAATTTGCACCAAACACGTCAATTAGGTCTTTATAGATGCACGTAAAAAGGTTTTGAAAAATTTTGAAAAACAACCCCCTTTATGGCCACAAAACCCCCAAAAATCAGTTATTATTATTATTA
>JAGFPH010001227.1:0-16973 GCA_018207615.1 Philaenus spumarius | reverse complement strand
TAGAGAGAAAACTATTCGATCGATTTCGAACAAATTTGCACCAAACACGTCAATTAGGTCTTTATAGATGCACGTAAAAAGGTTTTGAAAAATTTTGAAAAACAACCCCCTTTATGGCCAAAAAACCCCCAAAAATCAGTTATTATTATTATTATTAGCTAAACGAGAATTTTTAGAAAGATGCGGGTTTTTGTATATGGTAGGGCACATTAAAGGCTACAAATAAGCCAAATTTTATCAAAATCGTTAGAGCCGTTTTTTATAAAAAAATAATAACTGATTTTTTTGGGGTTTTTTGGCCAAAAAAGGGGTTGTTTTTCAAAATTGTTCAAAACCCTTTTTCGTGCATCTATACAGGCGTACTGGACATGTCTGGTGCAAATTTGGTTGAAATCGATAGAATAGTTTTCTCTCTAGCTTTGTATACATATAGACATACAGACATACAGACATACAGACAGACATTTTGTAAAAACCACTTTTTTGGACTCAGGGGGTCCCAAAACGGATATTTCCACAAAAATCTCAACTTCGATTTTTTTTGCGATCACTATACTTTCTCTATACTATAGTATAGTGAGAAAGTAAAATTGTCTTGTTTATTATTAATTTGTATATCTTGCCAATGATAAATTAACTCTACATGTTTCTGACAGCAATATGTTTAGTGTATTAAATTCGTCAAAAATATTTACGTATCGTAGTTATATTTTTTGTAGCCTGTTAAAATAATTTGTTAGGTTAGAAAAGACTGAGTGATAGCTAGGAAAATTTTTAATATTGTCACTTTAATATAATAATTAATTATTACTAACTGGATTAGCAACGACAAAAATGTATGCTATACTCACATGAAATACTTACTTATAAGTTAATGGTATACTAAAGGCTTGGCAAGAGTTCATTATTTTTAACGTAACGAAGCCGTGTGTGGCAGCTAGTAACTACTCCGGTTGTTAAGTTGCAATTAGGTTAAAATAAAAAAATCAGTCAAGTGTGAAATATGAGACGATAAACCCGTTGATCCCTATTTTCATTCGATTAGAGAAGAACGGTTAGCAATTACTTACGGATGAGGACCGCCCCACTCTAATCCTGCGTTTTCTTCATAATACACAAAATGAGTATAACGGAACGAAAAATCGCGTTACATTTTTTTTTACAAGTTTAAAAGTAGCGCACTACAATGAAGTCTAGTTTTTAAAACATTTATTTAAATTGTTTATATTATTGCCAGGTATTCTTAAATTTGTTAGAAAAGGTTTGGAAAATTCAATATTATTTCACTGGAACTTACAAATTAATGACTTCTTTTCTGAAAACTATTTTAGGCTATATCAAATACTGTTTATATTGTCCTGGGACATACCGTTATTTTTATTACCGAATTTATTAGTGAATTGTAGAAAAAAACTTAGGTAACAAATAGCATTAAACATAAAGATTTTTTTTAAATCCCGTCAGTCCTATATTAAAATTTGACAATGAAAGATGAGTGTTTCTACCTTTTTGTTTTTATACTACTCATAAATTTAACTAATAAACAACGTTTTCAAAGTTGGTACACATTTTTCTGATTTTGTAGGCATTGCTATTAGGTTAACTAGGTCGATGTTTCATCTTTTTAATTTTTTATTTTTATTTTTTAATGGGATTGGTTAATTTTTTATTTTTCAGTTAAATCTATACAAAAACAACTAAACTATCAGAGTACATTCTCTCCAGCAAAATAAGAAAATAAAAGGAATAACTTTACATTTAAACAAAAATGGAAAACTGGTTAACTGTCTTATGTCGCTAGTAATGCTGACGTTAACGTAGTAAGATAAACAATGAAATACACAATGGAATATACTGTTGCTGAATTTTGGTTAAATTGCCTTTCTTATTTTAATGTTTTGGTTTATCTTTATTGGATTACATAAAGCAACTACGAGTATTTTCATAAAACTATAAAAAAAATTTTAAATTACAATCCATCGCCATTTTTAAACGGATGGTAAAACAAAGTCCATGTTATCCTAAAGGCAAGGTTACCATGTCATTGATAGTTAAATTAAAATTAAATAGATACAATTTGATTTTAATGGTATACAAATCTTCCTGCCTTATAAATTACTGTAAGTTTATTTATCAGTAAAAACATTTTAATATTTTCCCTACAATCGAGAGTACAGTCTTACTCGATTTAAAAATGTGTAATAAAGTAACTGTATTTTATTCTAGCACGAAAAGTGAAATTAAAGTAAACCATACAGAAAGCAGATTGTAACCTAACAGTTTTGAAGTAAATTATATGTTATTAAAAATACAGCTGATTCATATTCATTGTTGTGGCGTCATATGTTGACTGAACCTCATTCGACTAACCTCAATAACAAAGTAATTAAGTGAATTGTACGAGCATAATGATAAGTAGCTTTCAAATACTCATCCACACATTAGTGAGATTTCAGAAGAAATTATATTAAACTTGTTACCACGAACATCAAGGGATATTATATGAAAAGAAGTATGAATAATTTAAAAATTAATGATATGAAAATGGTATACAAAAAGTGTTAGATAATGTGTTACTAGTACATTTTGGTAAAAACAAGGAAAATAAAACAATTACATAAATCCACCTCTGCTGTCGGCAATATTTAATATCTTTTTTGGGTGTAAAGTATCTTTATCGCTTTCGAGAAATTACCACTAAGCGTCGCGTGATAACTTGTTCCTCTTGAGCGATAAGAACGCACATTACGCTCATAATACATAAATAAATATTACATTAGAGTGACTCTTAGTCGAAAACGTTAATTTTCTTGCATAAATATTTAAAACATCTGTCATTACAAAATAATAGATTTTAGATTAAATACTTAAAATTTTCACAAATTAGTGATTTACTGGAAAGCTGCTATAATATGTTCCCCTCCCAACGTATTTACTGTATGCCAAATAAAGTCGGGTGAGTCACACATAATACAGGGTGTCCAAAAAAGTGTGTGTACACAATTTAACAGCCGATAGCTCAAATGACGTGTTAATAAGTTAAACCCATTGGAATTATAAACGAAAGCCAGACTAGGCTTTGAACAAAGTAAATTCGTTCTAAATTGCTGCTAGAAGTGTGAAGACTTAGTTGAAATGAAATTCAAACACAATTTAGGAGGGAGCAAAGGGATCCAACGCGACTTAACACTCGAATTACAGACATCGGTTTGAAGCCGCTGGACTGTTTCAGAATGTCCACTAGAAGGGTTTACAAGCCCCCCCGTAAAAAAAGTACGGAAAAGCATCACCGAAGCCCAAGAAAATCTAAGCTGCAAGCGAGTTAATGCATCTCAAAAACGTCTGTCAAACCCATTATGAAACGATTTCAATGGAAATGTTGTAAAGGTTATTCCATGCTATTAATGAAGATAGATGACACTGACCGACGAATGGAGTTTTATGAGTGGTACTTGGCACGATGTGTAGAAAAAGCAATATATCCAACAAACAATGAGTGGTGGTGATACTTTCAGACTGAATGGTACAACAATTTCATCTACTGCGAACCTGTAACGGTGGAATATCATGCTAACGTGTGGTACCATCAAGAGAATAATTTTGACTATTCTTTTTTAACGCTACTGTAACTTGCCCCGCTTGTTTAAACTTTCTTTTTCCCAGTCATGCCAAGCTCTTTAAAGATGAGTCTTATTTTCAGCAAGATGGAGCACTCTCACTCTATCATCATCACGAGGTTAGATCCCACCTAGATGCGTTCTTAAAAAACAGGTGGATTGGGCGGAGAGGTTCCGTAGAGTATCTTGAGCGTTTATCATACCATACACCTCTAGAGTTGTTTATGAGGATTCTCGAAAGAAAAAGAAACCTACAACATTCGCTGAATCTGAAACACCCATTGGACGAGAATACACAAAAAACCAAACAAAATATTTCATGACAATCAGCATTGCTTGGACCAGAGCACACATCAGTTTAACAATCAGACCTTGGCAAAACAATTAAATAATGTCTGCAGATTCTGTTACACTTTTAACATCAAATATATTTTATTAAAAGCATTTTTTAATATATTATAATTATTATAAATGATATTGTAATTATTTAAAGTATGTATACATTCATGGGGCACCTTAGAGTTTCTTATTTTAAACTTGGTTGAAGACAGGTACTTCAAGTAATATGTTATACTATCATTATACATTATTTCTCAAAGGTTTTTTTTTTGGTAGGTAAGCGATAACTCCCTTAATTCTTCATCAAAATTAATTATTTAAGCAACATTTTAAAGCTTATGTTCCCCGCTATTGACGAACAATAGACAAACGGTTTAAAACCCATGTTTACATTACAAAAATTGATAAAAAATTGTATATTATACTTCATATAGTTATTAATGAAAGGCGCCTTCTATTAACAATCTGTTTAAGTAACATGACAGCTGTTATTTAAATGTTTTACATTCTATAAGCAAGTGTAAATTGTAATCTATCAAGCAAATTAATCAACGTAAAGCGTTATAAATCGTTATAAACTGATGTAAAATTAAACCAACGTAATCAAGGTATTAAACCAGGTAAGTAGGCCTACTCCTAACATGCGAAATATTCGCGCGGTTCACCTAGTCAGACTTAAAACAAAATGACGTTAATTTCGTTTGCACTTTATTTAAACTATTCTGAGGGTACCGTTTGCATATCAGTTGAGGGTCTAATTTATCTTTATTTACCACGATACCCTATGCTATAATCAATAAGCATAACATATGCTGTAAGGTTTAAACCATAGTATACAAAACAAAACTTAACTGGCAAGAAGATATAATAAAGTCTTCCTATAACTCCAAAGGGTATTAATAAATCCTACCCCAACTACTTCGCGACATTTTTACTAGGAAGGGGCAGTAACTCGATAAGTCTGATTGGAGCAATGAGAGTTCTTTTGTTTTTTAATTTCCCATTAATAATGTTTTACGACCGTTTCAGACTTGGAGGTCAATCAATGTCATTTGGCAACGTTTTAGTCTGATTGTAATATCTTTAGATCGTCTACTATAAAGTAGGACAGTTGTATAATAAACCAAGAAGCGGTGCTAGTTACGTCTGTGTGTGTAACAGCAGCTAGTAGAACTATATTTTCGTAATTTTTCAGAGTTGGTATTTACTGTTTCCAAATGCAAAAAGGTAGACGTTTAAAAAACAAACACCTTTGGAAAACCTTTTCATTCTTAACTCTGAACAAATTTTTGGAGACCAAATCGAGTTTGATACTAATTAAAATGCCTCTTGATTGACTCGAACCAAAGTAAAGAAATCTTAAAAGCAGGGTTTCATCCCCTTCTGCTTAACCGATTGACTTGAAATTTGATCCAGTTCATTAAAAACTCTGATGGAAATGTATGTTTCTGGTTATGAATGTAAGCAATTAATTGTGTATGGCGGCGGCGATTGGTGGACGAGTGTACAGAGTGTTGATAAAGTCCCTTTAACACTCACATTATTCTTGTTATTGTATATAAGTTAACAAAACTTTGTATATATCTTGTGTTGCATAACAGGACACATTTTTTTGACATAACTGCATATCTGACCCTCTATGATTTTGGGGGCTTAGGGGGAAGAGGGGTAAGGAGGGTTAACAATTTCAAATATAAATGTAGGTCATGTAGGGCTTATTATAAGTGAAAAACAATGGCGCACACTAGAGCAATATTTTACTCAAAGTAATGGACAATCAAAGTTCTTGAAAATAACATGCATACCAGCCTTTGTTAAAGCGGGCCAACTACTGTTTCCTTTACTTCCGTCCTCTTACCACAAACTTCACATTTGCGTTATTCTCTTTAAGTGATACGTTCTAGGGTTAAGAAAATATACTTATATTGTGAAATACGAAAATACAGAACTAGTAATGCCCTGGAATATATGTATAATTAAAACAAATAAACTTAAGCAGTCGTATCCATTATCAACATAATGCAATATGATGTTGGTTGATAAATTAGCACCATTTGGTTGTAATATTGAACCGAATGGAAGTATTTTTAATCTATGCTGTGTTTATTACTAAGACTTTATATTCTGTTTAGAGTGCCCGGAGGGATTAGGTCTAGGAGCTCTTTAGAAGAGAATATCAGTGCTACTAAATATTGCATCTTTAGTCTGAATGCAAAGACTCGGTGGATTTAATATCTACTGCATGAATGTGGTTGTCAGTTCTAATTATTTTGGAATTTTAAATGTGTCTTAATGAAAAGACTTTTAAAAATAATGTAATTCATCATTATGTATATAGTCTCTGTACTTTTAAATGAGTCGCTACACTTTAGAGGTTAACGGATGAGATGGAAATAAGTATTTTCTCTTATTACATTTGAAGAAAGTTAAACATAATTTAATTCAAACATTTACATTAAATATCCGTTTGAGAATAATCAAAATAATTCTAAGTCTTACACAGATACTTTTAATAATCAAACGAGTTCAACGGCATACTTACTGATCTGTTAACATGATAGTGACTTTGTCGTTGTGTGTGTGAATTAGTGTATTGTTATTATTATTCAATAATTTCTTCTCGCTCCTCAAGCTCAAAGTTAAGTAATTAAATATCTAATTATTAAAAGTGTAACAGTCCGATCTGAATAATTAATTAACAAATAAATATTACTTTTGTTCGAAAACATCGTAAATTTTTTGTAACTCCGCTAATTCGTATTTTGCAATTACGAAAAATTGGAAAAAACCTTCCGCGCTTTTGTAGAAAATAACTGTAGTAAATTAGGTGGTAACACCTTCGTAGACACCCTGTTTATATTGACTTATATTAAATGATTTTACACTATAAATAATTCATTATGTAGGCCTACATCTTAAGGGTCTAAGCTTGTTGTTTAAAGTGTATACTTTTATATTTTAAATTATGTATAATCTCTTTGTTCCGGATAGACTGATACAAACGGGGGAGCAGCGAAAAGCGGCAGATAAATTAAAAGCCAGCAACCAGATTCGAATCTTCAAAATTCCAACTGTAACACGCAGGGCTTAACGCGTTTAACCTAAATATATTTGAAACTGGGACAGCATACACCTTGGATGCATATAAATTGCACAGAAATCACAAATTATTCCAATACTCGAGAATACTGTTTGCCGAGCCTCGACCTCATTCGATAAGATTTAAACAGCTTTATTTGGGGAAATTGGGAACGAAAGTGTAAAGCTTAAAGTTTTCTCCTAAAAAGTGATTTTTCTACCCTAATCTATTTGTATAAACCTAATGTCAAGATGTTTCACTTACGATCTTTACAAAAATGTACAACAATTGTACAAAATAAACTTTCATTCTCTCCCCCCGTCCCAATAAAGTTGTTTTCTTTTTGATGGTCACCAGCGCCATTCTTAAAGTTTATTCACCCTCCCTTTATAGTTTTGTTTGTTAAAATAATTTCTGGATATTGTTACTTGTATTCTTCACCATATTTAAATCTAATATCTTAACCAGTTGCATGACGATGCATAACGGTGAAACATACATGAAACAATAAAGCTATTATCTGAGAAACTGGTTTCATTTTGTTAATAATTTCATAACGCTATATATTACTAGTAAACCCCCGTGAAAAATCACAGGCAGACAAAGCAAATCTTATAAATCTTATTAAAGCCTATATTCTTTAACTCATATTTTAATAAAATCAACTTCACAAGACTTATATTGATTAAAGTTGTAAATATAACCCCAAAGGTTTAGTCTAAGCTAGGTTTTTTTTTAGCAAATAATGGGTGAATTCAGCTGTTATATTATATAAGAAATTATAACTAGGGGCTCTGCCCCTGGACGATTCGCATCCCAACCCCGCCTCAGCCTACGGCCTCAGATGGCTGCTTCGCTTCGCTCGCAGTTGGAAAAGTCTCTAAAGGCTCTCGCTAATCTTTGGCTCGTTTGTACCTGGGTGAAAGAGCATTGTTCAGTATTTTTAACGTCTGGATTGTATCTATAATCATTGTATTTGGATAACCTAATAGAACTCCGATACAATGCAATATTTTGTTCCACTGGAAATTCGACTTTTTTGGCGCTATCTATTGGGGAAACTACGGAAGCTGTTTGAAACACCAATGCTACCAATGATTTCTCCCTAGCGCTACCTCGTGGCGCGATCATGCACTATTTTCACGACAACCTTTTTTTCGGCACACAGCCCTCGTATGGATGCATGATCTATTTTATTATTCATGATCTATGCTATAATGTAATATTTAGTGTCTTTGAAGGAGGTATAAAAAGAAGCTGTACCTATTCGCCTTCTAAGTGACTTGAAAGGAGGTATAAAAAAAGTTCAGATTTTAAAATTTTGCGCATTTTTCAGACTTTATGCGCGTTTTTGAAGACATAAGATAAGTATATTCTATGCTGGATTTGCTTAAGTATTACAGATGATGATCAGCTGTTAATTATAAGTTACTCACGTACACTCGCTTTTATAGGAGTTGATGATGTAAACCTAGCGTAAAAGTTCTTAGAAAACATATTGTAACTAATATTAAATAATAAAAAATGACTTTAAACAACTAATAATTGGTGTTTTAGAAATTAAATTAAAGTGGAATATGTCTAATAAACTGCAAATGTCGTTTAGTAAACAAAAAAAACACAAAATATAATATACAAGCTTAGCCAAGCTTCTTTCGTTATTTGACAGCAGCAAACCTAATACTATTATAATATTATGCTAAATTATACTGTGTGTAAAAAATGTCCGTCTGTCCCCCTTTAATTTTTTGTTTGTTTGTTAAAACAAACAAATATATTTTTGGGAACGATACTAACTTAATTCAAAGTATCTTTTGACGTTATCGGAAATTTTGAGTGTCCCAAAAAATGTGGGATTTTGGGGAAACTCAAAATTTAAAAATGGGAAGTATGGTCATGTGATACCTCATTTTAAAGGTATATTTAATACTAGGAAAATGACATAAAGAAAATAAAAATTGGACCACTCAAAACAAAATGGCGGCCATAAACGTGTTGAAATAAATCGTTTATAAAATGTTTTCTAAGATGGAGGAGTAAACATAAAATTTACGTAATAGATTTTGAAGCAATATCTTAGATCAAGCTCGTTGAAATAAACATTTTTGGTCTCTTGATATTTTTTCTAAAAACTCTTCCTTATCGAGATATTAGCAATTTTATGTCGATTTATTTCAACAATTTTAGGTCCGCCATTTTTTTTTTGGGTGGTCCAATTTTTATTTTCTTTATGTAATTTTCCTAGTCTTAAATATACCTTTAAAATGAGGTATCACATGGCCATACTTCCCATTTTTAAATTTTGAGTTGCCCCAAAATCCTTCATTTTTGGGGGACACTCAAAATTTCCGATAACGTCAAAAGATACTTTGGATTAGTATCGTTCCTCAAAAGATATTTGTTTGTTTTAACAAGCAAACAAAAATTAAAGGGGGGCGGACTTTTTTTACACAATATATTAAATGCCGTAGGTGTATTATAACAATATTTCGATTTACTGTAAAACAAAAACTATATTAAATATTGTTTCTAAAAATTTAAAATATTTTCTGACATTGAGGGTAATTCGCTCTCAAATGAACTCTTGACTTGCCCAATTGTCGACACGTAATTGACACACGGTTAGATTGGTTTGAGCCTTGCTTCCCGTGGTATTTTGACTTTTTAATTGCAAAAGAAATCTTCTCAGGTTAATAAAGGTCTCTCTTGAGACCACTGAGTGTAGCAGACACTGTCTATAAATACAAAAGTGATACTTCTAGTTGAGGACACAAACAAGTTGTCTGTTTCTAATAGGGCAAGCACTATTAAAACAATCTCTACATCAACTATAAGTTATAATTGTTTAGTTCTCATATTAGAAAAATATATTACATGTTTACTTACTATTAATTTACTTTTGTATTGTAGACACAAACCTATAATTTTATTGATCACGGAATGCAACAATAAGAACTCCCCAAAGGATTCGTTGATATCTGCCAATAGTTTCATTATCTGAGGGAGGGATAGGGAATAACTTCTCCATTGTGGAGGGGTTATAATACATCCGAGTGTTCCCCGTGGAGAGCTACACACAAGGATAATTTACCAGTGCATATACAAATTGTATGTCCAATGTGTGAACAGGACGGTCACCATTTCGTGAAGAAGTACTTATTAGCATGATAGAATAACTACAACTGACCTAACAGTGTTTCATGTCTCGTATTTATACATACCTAAAAGGGGCGTGGCTAAATGTTACGTCACATTATGAAGGTGTTAACAAATGTCTGGCGTTATTATAACTACCCTAAAAGTAACTGTATAACTAAATAAATTACTAAACTAATACAAATCTCAAACAATACATTATTATAGAATTTTCTATGGGTCAGAATTCATTATTTACAATTTTTTACGATATTTGTTAATATAAAAAGTTTCTAAAGCATTGTGTTAAGTTAAGGCATCCATTTTTTTACTTTCTCCACCTTATTAGTAGTATATGGAGAAAGTATTCTTTTCGTCCAAATTTTCGAATTTGAATTTTTAGTGGAATCATCTGTTTTGGTGCTCCCTGAACCCCCAAAAAATGTTTAGTGGAATTAGTTGTGTTGGTGCTCCCTGAACCGAAAAAAGTGGTTTTTTGGTGATGTCTGTCCGTGAGTCCGTGTGTCTGTGTGTCTGTTAGAATGTGTACAGAGCTGGAGACCATACCAACGGTCCGATTTTGATGAAATTTGGTATATAGGTGTAGTTCTGGAATATCTCCAGGGTTTTTTAAACTTCTTAGATTTTTAAGGGGGTCAAAAATGGTCTAAAAACGAGAAAAATAAAAATTTCTCAAAAACGTCTTAAACGATTTTGATAAAATTTTGCTTATTTGTAGCTCTTAATGTACCCTACCGTATGCAAAAATCCGCATCTTTCTAAAATTTCTCGTTTAGGTAATAATAATAATAACTGATTTTTGAGGGTTTTTGGCAAAAAAAAGGGGTTGTTTTTCAAAACCTTTTTC
Source organism: Philaenus spumarius (assembly GCA_018207615.1). Classification (NCBI taxonomy): domain Eukaryota; kingdom Metazoa; phylum Arthropoda; class Insecta; order Hemiptera; family Aphrophoridae; genus Philaenus; species Philaenus spumarius. The sequence continues at coordinate 5,935 of JAGFPH010001227.1, read as the reverse complement.
GTCGTGCATCTATACAGGCCTAATTGACATGTTTTGTGTAAATTTGTTCGAAATCGATCGAATAGTTTGAATAATAATAATATAATATGGATGTGTGTTACATGCATCTAATATTTTTCATGGTAACATTTTCCTACTTTTGCAATTCTAAATAACCACCTCCTATGCTACTCTTGGGAAGGTATAAAGTTTCAACTGGGAGAAAGTATGGGGCAGTTATCTGGTAGGCTACCGTTTATTTATTCAAAGTTGGTTTAACGTTGCTAGTCATTTCTTATTTTTCTTCCAATTTCTTCTTAATATCACTTATGAATTATTGAAAACTGTGCAAAACATTTAACTAACGGCTAGTGAATATTTGGTCTCGTTTGACGTAGTGTCTCTTTATCCGAGCGTTCCAGTGTCCGAAACAATAGAAATGATAAAAGAGTGGTTAGTGTGTAATAGTTTAAGTGACAGTGAAGTTTGGAAATTTTTACTACTCATAAATTTGTGAATGGGTCAAAACAGTTTCCAGTTTAATAATACGTTTTATGTACAAGATGAGGTCACCGCCATGGGAAACAACCTGTCTACTTTTATTGCTACTTTTTGTTATGAGTTCGTTCGAAATAAACGTTAAACAATCTATGAAGTACTTTCCACGAGTATGAAATTTTTGCAGTGTTCAATAAGAACAAAAATCTTGAAAAATGTTGAGATTTAATTAAAGGATTTTACCGGACCATAAGGTTTACCACGGAAATTGAAAAAGTCTACAGCCTTCCTTTATTGATGTAAATGTGTGTAGGAAAAACAACGAATTGTTTAAAGTGTATAGAAAGCTCACACACAGAGAGAGATGTGAAACTGAGGATTCACATCATTTGCCGGCACATAAAAAAGATCTGCTTTTAATACTATGGCTCACAGATGAGTTAATTTGTTACGATCTAAGTACAATTACGAGAAAGAACTAAAATATATTTATGATACTGCGATATTTAATAGTTACTCTAAATAATTGAAAGACAACATATTCAAGGAAGTAAAATTTAAGAAAATTAAGGACCTGAGATCTACACTAGAAACCAACAAACCTCAAAAACGATGGGTTAAAAACACAAATATGCTTCGCTATTATCTAACAATTTAAAAACATTGCTGGAAGAATAATGTAGCTTTGTTAGCTGAGAATAATCTTGGTAAAATTTTAGGAAATCCTAAAGATAAAATTCAAGAACATGACAAATCTGGAATTTATTGTATAAACTCTGAATTGTGTGAAAAATATAGGCCAACCATAGGAAGTATGAAGAAAAGAACTAAATGACATTTTCTCTTAAAGTATAACAGACAAGGTAAATCTGCTAGGGAAAAACATTGTTTAGGTAAACCGTAATTTTAAAATAGAAAACTCTGTATTATTGAAAAATGTGACAAAACCTAACACGAAATTCAAGACGAAATTCAAAACAGTTGTAAAGCTTACTAATTGGCGTATATTTCAATAATTGAAATTCAAAATATAATTTACCATGAATATTTAATTACCAAACATAGATCCACAAAAATACATTTATTATGATAATGTCGTAAGGAATATAGTTTGAGAGGTCTTTATTTGAGGATACTAACCCTTAAAAAATATTTTTTTAAAGATCATAGAGCATATCTAAACTTTGTGTTAAAAGCAAACTTATCCAAACTTTGTGGTGGAAGTAAAGCAATCGGTAGTTGACTCGCTTTAAACTGACATGATATTACTACCTGTTCTTCTGCTTTCAATTATTTAAGTAATATCCTAATGGGCGTAGGCTATAGGGTTTGTAATAGCACAGAATAGAGGTAAAACTCGATTTCATGGTAGGACGCCATAATGGAACCGTCAGACAAATTTTGAAAATTTCAATTCACTCCAAAAAGTGTCCGGAAATGTAAAGGTGTTTACCCACTAGACGTAAACTGTCAGCTTAGATATTTAGATATCAGATGTCTGATATAGTCTGGACAAAGTTTATATAATATGTTGTGTTGAAATTTTCAGTTGAGTTCTTTAAAATTGGCATGACTCCAAATCAATCTTAAAGTTAGATCAATAAATGTCTTAAAATATTAGAACACGTCATTATTATCTGTGAGATAGAGATCACGTGAAAAATTTCTGAATGTAGGAAGATTGGGAGTAATTTGAACACAATTTTCGTTTATTTTATTGTCATTAAACGTCAGAATCGCAAAATTTTCGATTTATTTTAAGAGTTTTAAATTTAGATTTTTTCAACTTGAGGCAATAACAAACAGCAAGAGAAACATACAATTTGGTCTAAACCGTTCTGCGTGAAAATGTAAAAGTAGTCGCATAATTGCATGTAATTAAATAACCTATCAATTGATCAAGGATAAGGATTAGTGCGCACTTTATTTTCATAAATCGAAGCCATTTGGACATCTCTTTCCCTTTGTAATCGGAGAAACTCTTTCTCTTTCTATTATTCGAGAAATAAAACGATTGTAGACAACGGATCACTTAATGTCAGATGTTTTGCATATTGTTGACCTAAGCGCTCCCTCCCTCGCCCTTTGAAACCCCGGGGCTGGGACTCGCAGGAAATCGATGTTGCGACGAAATCAAAAGTAAAGACAGAGAAAGAAATACTGAATAAACCAAGAGGGTCTGTGGGATTTTATTTACAGAGATATATTATTATTGACAGCTTTTCAAAAATGTTTAGGATCTAAAAGTAGTTTCGAAGCCGTAAAACTGAGATGGTTTATTTCTCTGCGTAGGTGCAGAACACGCTGACCAGGATTGTGGGTAGTACACTGTCCCAAGGCTATTTTGATGTGAGCATATTTATTGATTAGGTAATCCATTTTTTAAATTACTTGTATCAATAAACGTAAAATATAGTTTTAGATGCAAAGAGACTGTGACTCACGGAGGGAAAGTAAAAAAGAAACTATAAAGATTTTGTTACTATTAAGAAAAAGTATAAAAATCTAACTCAAATGAAAAGGGAACAAGGTAGTAGAGAGGCTAAATGTGTTAGTATTATAGTCTGATACAATTGAAACACCTTCTGCAGGTTGAATATGTACGAAACTAGTTTCTGGGCTAGCTTCATTGGTCTGACTTTCATACAGTAAACATATTAAGGAAACAAATAAATAAATAGAAATAATTTTTGTAATGACCTAATGTTAACTATTTACAGTCTCTTCAACCTAACAGATATTCGGAAAAAAACTTTATATTTTTCAGTTTGATTGTACAGTAACTAAATCCCTTTAAATAAAGCATTACAATTACCGTGAAAATATGTCGTCAGTAAAAACTCAGAACATTCGAAATTTGTTTTTGAAAGAAACACTTCTTAAACGTTAATACAATTAATTGAAAAAAACTGTTCAAATACAAGTTTGACTAGTGCCTCAATGTTTGCGTTTCATTATTTTATTTGTTCCTCATTATATACCATTAGTCTTAAAAGTCCCACCTCCCCTATTATTTTTTTTATTAATGTAAATAGACAGATTTGCTTTGGTGATTGTTAAAATGAAAAAAATGGAGTTTTTTTTGTGTATCGTAAATTTCAACCCCTCCCCCAAAAAAGGGATATTTTGGGGGTAAGTCGAAAATTTTAATTGAGAACCCCTATTGAGTGACACCTCATTTTAAAGGCCTTGATAAAAGAAGAAGATTGGCACAAACCGGAAGTCTGTATGTTGACTCTAACCAACACAATGGCCAATCAAAGTTAAAAAATTTCCCCATTTAAATAACATTAAAATGTTAAAAATGATATATCTGATATTTTTATAAGGGTTTAATCCAGTAGATCACTCAATCTAAGTTATAAAACATAGTAATTTGTATAAAAACAGTAAAGCTAAGCCCTCTGGAATTCCCAGGTACTGGACTTTGGGTTGATACAACCTTGCTTGATTATTCATAACTGTTGCATATTTGTCGACTCCTAATAGTAAAAAGTCCAGTACCTAGGTGTTTCATTATAAATACACTTAAAATAAAAATAAGAAAAATAACACATGGTTTTATGTTCAGTTATTTACTAAGTGAGTGAATAAAAAACTAAACAGTAATAGTATATATAATTACTACATGTATCCTTTATATATAGCCTACCATATACACACATACAAGCGTAGACACATTACAGCCTGTACGCTATACAATTCATGTAAGTTACAACACCAATAAGTAACATTTAGGACAGTAAAAACCAATTTAAAACCATATCCGCACTAGAAACAATATCACTTATACCGAACACCCAAAAAACATTCTCCTTTTCATTAAGACAGCTGTGAAGAAGTTTGCAAAACGTATTCTTACACTGGCAAATTTTTATTTGTACAGAGACCTATTTAAAGAATTAAAGTGGTACATATGCGAGAAAGATTTTTGGAATAAACAAATATACATTTTTATGTATGCGCGTGAGTGATTGTTTCACAAAGTTTTTATACATTTTCATAAACACATTTTTCATTTTTAACTCTGAAACTAGATGGCAAAAGCAAGTTCCATGCCAAATTGTATGTTGACACTTGTACAAATGACCGACATAATTGATATTTCATACTAAGGTTGACGCTCGGGCATTGTAAAACTATGGGTACTCACTGTGACTTTATTTCATATTTTCTGCAATGTTATTTCACCGTGATAACTATTAGAAAAGGTTTATAATTCTCAGACAAGAAACTTTTCTTCTAAAAGAAATATTACAAATATTTTCAAAACACCACTATCAAATAAATAACTATTGAGCTTGAATTGTAAGAGGATAATTGGATAAGAAAATCTCACAATTGTTACGTTTACTAACGCTAACCTTTGAGTATGAAAACACTACTATCGACCACAATCAGGTAAACAAAAGTGTTTGTTGCACCCTCTTGAATACTCGATCAAGAAATATATTTTGTTAACTCTAGGACTAGCAGTGATCCATGACTATGTCAAACGTAAAGTGAAATGACTGACATAATCGATGGTAACACACAAACAGAAACCAGCCTAAACTTGAGAGCCTTTTGTTATGAAACCCTCAAATCGAACAATAATTTGTTTTACACATTCTACATTTCACATTCACAGATTCCCAGTATTGATACGCAAAGTAATTATTTTCAAAATATGGATTCAAATAAAATCTTACATTTTTGGTTTGCTGGACTTTTGATAGATGAAGACAATTAAATATATGCAAAGTATTTGGCACTGTCTCGAAAAAATGGGACGTACAATTTGTTTTCTTCGTTTCATTTGGGGAAAAACTTGCCACAGCAGTCAAGTTAATATAATGTAATATTGTTTACTTCTTAGTTTTAAGAACTCCGTATCTAAGGAGAAAACAACGAACCCTTATAGTTCGTCCATCCAACTGCACCCGTTTATTAAAGTCAGGCACATATACATTCATGGCAATTGTATTTTACATTTCAAAGTATGCTAAACTACATTTATTAGTACTCAATAACATTAGTATTATAACTTAGTGATTATTATCAGTACTAAAAAAAAACTTTACTACTAGAGGGCCCAGCTCCATGCTTGCTATTTCGCCGATAGCTCCTCATCTGCACTCGTGGCAAAGGGAATGTAAACAAATTATTGAATACCCTGATATTTTCATGAACATGACGATTGACAGGGAAATTTTAGATCGTAGGGTAATGGGGGTAGCGGTGACCTTTATTCTGACGCAAGCGCAGTAGAATGAATGTTCGCATGAATGACAAGCATATTTATTTTATAGTAGAGAGATGAATTATTATACAGGGTAAAAGAATATGATACTCCTAAACATATTTTGTGTGATGCTGACGGGTATATAGCATCGTCATTTTTAAATAATAACGTTTAAAACGGATTATTTAAGGATTTCAAAACTATTTTGGGAAATTTGGTGATATCCAGTTTTTG
>JAGFPH010001226.1:291007-302389 GCA_018207615.1 Philaenus spumarius | reverse complement strand
ATTGGAATGAAATTTGGTATGTAGCTTCCTCTAGGGCCATAGGTGCTTACTAAGAAATGGTTTGAAAAAATTCGAAATTCTAGGGGGTTTGGGGATCAAAGTTATTAAATCACGATTTCTTCAAAACTACCGAACGGATTGGAATGAAATTTGGTATGTAGCTTCCTCTAGGGCCATAGGTGCTCACTAAAAAAGGGTATGAAAAATTTCGAAATTTTTGGAGGGGTTTGGGGAGGATCGAAGTTACTAAAATCATAATTTCAGATCTTTTATTATTATGACAATAGTGCTTTTTTACTTTATGTATGTGTGTATGTATGTATGTATGTCTGTATGTATACAAAGCTAGATAGAAAACTATTCGATCGATTTCAACCAAATTTGCACCAGACATGTCAAGTAGGCCTGTATAGATGCACGAAAAAGGGTTTTGAAAAATTTTGAAAAACAACCCCCTTTTTGGCCAAAAAACCTCCAAAAAATCAGTTATTATTTTTTATAAAAAAACGGCTCTAACGATTTTGATAAAATTTGGCTTATTTGCAGCCTTTAACGTGCCCTACCATATGCAAAAACCCTCATCTTTCTAAAAATTCTCGTTTAGCTAATAATAATAATAATAACTGATTTATGGGGGTTTTTTGGCCATAAAGGGGGTTGTTTTTAAAAATTTTTCAAAACCTTTTTACTTGCATCTATAAAGTCCTGATTGACGTGTTTGGTGCAAATTTGTTCGAAATCGATCGAATAGTTTTCTCTCTAGATAATAATAATAATATTTATTAGTCAATCTCCAACTTTAATAAAAGTATACAAAGCTAGAGAGAAAACTATTTGATCGATTTTAACCAAATTTGCACCAGACATGACCAGTAGGCTTGTATAGACGCACGAAAAAGGGTTTTGAAATTTTTTGAAAAACAACCCCCTTTTTGGCCAAGCAACCCCCAAAAAATCAATTATTATTTTTTTATAAAAAAAAAAACGGCTCTAACGATTTTGATAAAATTTGGCTTATTTGTAGCCTTTAATGTGCCCTACCACATGCAAAAACCCGCATCTTTCTAAAAATTCTCGTTTAGCTAACAATAATAATAATAACTGATTTTTGGGGTTTTTTGGCCATAAAGGGGGTTGTTTTACAAAATGTTTCAAAACCTTTTTACGTGCATCTATAAAGTCCTAATTGACGTGTTTGGTGCAAATTTGTTCGAAATCGATCGAATAGTTTTCTCTCTAGATAAATAATAATATATTTATTAGTTAACCTCTTACTTTAATAAAAAATCACCCCTACCCAACCCTACAAGTCACATTGAATCTGTTTAATAATTTAAATATGTTTGTTAGAAAGTATGTGCCAGTTCCTGGTACCGTTTATTTTAGAATTATTTAGATCTAGTTGGTTTTCTTACCAGAGGCAATTAGATAGAAAGGCGGAAGTGTAGGAAACAGTAGTTCACTAACTTTCAAACTATCGAGGTACGATTTTCTCTTTAGTGAGTATATTTTAAATCAATTTAGTCTGGTTGAAAAAATAAATTTAACAGAAAATGAACACTGAAAATTTGCTTCAAGGTCGGTTCCGTTTAGGTAGTAGCCAATATTGGTCTAAAACGTATTATTAACGCCCTACCTCCAGCAGGATAATCTAGGATGTTCTTGACCGTGCTGCCATCAAAGGAACTGAAAACCAACGCAATGCTGCGTACATAGTTGCACATTTGAAAACAGTACGCAGGCAAGGGTCTGGTTGAAATGTTAACCTTAGATCATGTTTGCACTGCACAAACACCGATATAACCCCTCGTTAACCTGGCATTGTACACTTCAATTATATCTCACAGCTCAATTAGTAGGTAGTTGTATTGTACGACAAGACTATCTGTATTTCTTCAATAGAGACGTTCGTCGACTGTAACGAAATTGAAAAACAATAGTCATTTGATTAATTTAGAAATGGAATAGTCTGGTGTCGATGCCCAGTTTCTAAACATGGCACGTGCGTAATGTAAGATAATGGAACGTTTTCAAGCATGCGTTGGCGGTACGGTATTTTATATTACTTGTCAACTGTTTGTACTGATATATTTCCAATGTAATTTTTATAATACATCAGTTATAATAAAGGTTAAAAGAACCAGCAAGGCTCAGATCTATACTTTAATAAAAACCTAACCTAAAAGTTAGAAATACAAATAATTGCTTCAAATTTTGAAATCAGCAGTTAACGGAAATATTAGAGCAAACAGCTGTTTTATCTGTTATTTATTCAATTGGTTGCTATGGATAATAAATGTAAATACATGTATTGCTTTATCAGTTTCCGATTAAATTTACAAATATTGAAATAAAAAATGTTTTTATCAAAATGAATTATAGCCTATGTTGCTCAGGGACAGTGTAGCGTTTTAATTAGTAAAACTATTTTTTCAGTCGGTCCAAAGTTCCAAATATTACCCCCTACATACAGACAAACAAACAAACAAATTCTACCTCTTTATAACATTAGTATAGATAATTAATTAGTTCAGATAAATTTCGTTGGAACATGTAACGACTTTGGAAGTGAGATAATTTGTATTTTATTCGTTCAATTTCTCTTCTTCGTCTGTCGTCTTTGAAGTATTTTTGACTATATTTTTTCAATATAGTAATCAATCGACTATATTTTGTTTAGTTTAGTATGCAATAAACCTATCGCCTATATTCGTCTATATTTTTTTCAATATAGTAGACAATCGCTTATATTCTCATATATTTTTCCAGAATAGTAGACAGCGCCCTATATTTGTTCAATTTGGTAGACGGTGCCCTATATGTTTCAGTATATTAAACAATCGCCTATACCTTTTCAGTAGTGACTATGGTAAACAACCTATTTATGATCTTTGAAATGCTGCAAATGTCTTTTATGATCCGTTTCGTCGAGTGAGATACCAAATTTTCCATTGAGCCCCAGCGGTGAAGCATATCCCAGTTAAAATATTTCCGAAAGCTGTTTTGATAGTGTTAAATGGCCTATTTTTTCTGCGCATTTTGTACGGACTCTGTTTATTACCGCAATATCCGTAATACGTAGGATTTCAACGAAAACGTGTTGCAATTAAAGTTAAATATTTTACAAGTTCGTCGCCGGGTAGGAGGGTTCACGGATTGTAACTGTCGTGTTTTCAATTGTCAGCGTTTTATAAAATCTTTGTCAAACTAATTGAACATTCTGAAGTAAAAAAACCGTCTAGGGAAATTCGTGAAAAGATCAAATTAGAGGTTTATTCTGTTCGCATTTCATTCATGTTTATTTAAACTCATTTTATATTTATTGGTGAATATCTAATTCAATATCACGGATACGTTATGGTTTAGTATTCAGAGGGGATTAACTTTTAATATTTTCAGCTAGATAACATCCCCCTCTCTGACTTACCCAAACATTAAAATTTGAAATGGCAATATTATGATGCCTCGAATACAAAATCACAAAAAAATGTAATTTTCCAAAAATGTAATTGCTTAAGACCACACGTGAAAATTGTAAACTTTTTATTTAACACAATTTACGAAAAGAGTAAGCACAATGCTTATTTTTTAACACAACTTACAAAATGAGGAAGCACTATGGTTTTTTTTAACACAACTCACAAAATGAGGAAGGACAAAGTCCATTTCAGAAGTATTACTAACTAGCTGACCCGGCAATGCTTTGCTATTGCTTAATTTGAAACTTTGAAAGCCTGTAATTCGTATCCCTGAGGACCGATGTAAATTATAATGGGATTCTGCTCATTGCTTGATTTACCTAACCTAAAATTATATTCATTTTTTGATCCAAATCAGTTGTTGATCAAAATCAGCTCTTTTAAGCTTTTCATACGAACAGCTGTTTTTTGTGCCCCTGATAAAATCAAAAGAAATCTTTCTTCTTCTTCCTTAAGATTGACCTTCCATAAGATTAACATTGAAACTTTGAGGGCCACTGGGGCGTAGCCCTAATGTCCTAGGACTTTGGTAAATGGCCTAAAACCTTCCCAGGGTTAACCTGTGTTGCTATGCAAAATTTCAAAGCGATCGGATGGACGGTTTGGTAACGCATAAAGGACAAACATACAGACAAACGTACATACATTGAATTTTATATATATAGATTATACTATAAATTTGATGGAATAAACTTTGAACACGAAATCTCACAACTAATACGTTTATTAACTCACACGCGTTTCAACGACAAAGTCGCCATCTTCAGTGATGCACGAGCTGCAATAGTCAAAACTATAACTCAAAAACAGAACATTTTTATAAAAAAAAACATTAAGAGTAAATTTGTGTAGCCCATTTCATTCCCTATCAAATGGTATAAGTGTGAAAACTACCGTACAAAATACAAAAGTAAACGGTGTAGCCTACATTAGTTTGTTACATTAGTTAGTGTTATACTCTACCACTCACAGCAAAAGCTAATAAACAGATAACAATGTATTATTTTTAAATTGTTTTTATTAAATTACTAGTAAACCCCCGTGAAAAATTACAGGCGGATTAATTAGATACACATAATTTATGCAAAATACTATTTAAAAACAACACAGTTTATGTAGAACTACCTAACTATGCTGACGGAGATTCTTGGTCCTACTTAACTTGTTATTTGTTGATATATTTTAACTGTTTCCAGCTATTAAGTACAAACAAAAGTAACTTGTTCAAACAATCAAATATTTATTAGGTTAAGAGCAGTAGGTAATTTTACAAATTGAAAGAAATGTTGATGGTACAGTTTTGGTTATTCGATATGTTAATCCCCTAATTTGGAAGTTTCATTTGTAAAACCTGGAAGTTTTCAGAATAACAAAAACTGTTTAACACATTTTGGGTATCCGTTTGAAAGTCAGGTGCTCTTTCCAATATTTATTCAGGAATATTAATATTTGAATCAGTCATTATAAGTACTTTTACACTTTTACAATAGCCTATAGGCTAATAAACTAACAACATCAAAGCTTTGTTATTGTTTCAATTGTTTATGTTGCTAAAAATTATATAATGGAATACGGTAAGTATAATAGCAGCGCTCGTGGTGACAAATCTTGGAACCTTCTTTCCCGGCCTAGTCCTTTTTACAGTTTTACCCGGACTGTTTACCCGGCCTAGTCCTTTTTACAGTTTTACCCGGACTGTTTACCCGGCCTATCGGGAATCGATTGGTTTCAACCACAACTGATAGTACTGAAAACAATGGTGCATTGCGTTACTATGATGAAAAAATATTTATGTATCTTATTATATATTTAAAGAAAGATACAAATATTATCTTTTAATTGCGTTTTATTTCATATTGATAGATAAATGATTTAGAAGTTATTAATATTATAGTGAAGAATTAAATAATCGAATATATTTATATGTTATACGAAGATGTAAAACTGTTTCCCAAGTTAAACGATTAGGTGTTTCTTCTTTAAATTTGTATAAACGAATATTTTGATGATAAAAGGTTGTATTTATATACAGCTTATAACTTATTATAACATACAGTAGTTCTAGCAAGTATAAAAGAATCATATTTTAAAAAAATACTTCAATGATTGAAGTCGTAAACATAGCACCAAAATATAATCTAAACTGGGTTTGTTTAAGTATTACAGATGATGAGTGAAATAACCTGCTTTATTATATGTTACTCACGTACGTATGTACGGACCTACACTTTCTCTTATAGGAGTTGGTTTGAACGGATTATTAGAACAATGTCGTTATGTTTTCAAAATTTGTCCTTTACATTGATGATGATAATAATAATAATAATCATCTTACCATGGAGGCGAAGTTAGGACCATTGAATCCTCTCTTCCACTTAACCTCGAATTTCAAAATACATAAAAATTCACACTGCAATCAAAAGTTAATAAACAAACAAAACTATAAAATAATAATTACTTCTAAAACATAATGTACAAAAACTGAGAACTAAAAATATACATATTTATCTCCTAAGTAAAATAAAAATAAAACTAAATTATGCTACACTATTATATAAACATATACATAAACACTCTTACACTCTCAAACACACACACATTCACCAAAAAGCTCAAAACGCCCAAAAACTGCCCCGAGTGCCAGAAACTACCCAAAACTGTCAAAGAACCAACAACACAAAGCTTTCTTCAACCGAACTCGATCATTGATGCATTTTAAACTCTATGCATGCTACATGCTGTCACAGTGAAAGATTTATTAAACACCTCAGTTCTGTGCCTGGGTCTAAGTAATAATGAAACCTCCTCGTCATGTGTCGGTAGCACTTACATTTGAGCTACAGACAAACCGTTCTGCCAGATAGCGAGGCAATCCAGTGAGGAGAATAGCGTGCAATAACAACAAAGTGTGTTAATTTCGCAAAAAACTAAGTTTTAGAATTTAAATTTGTTTATAATATTTTGTCACATGATCGTCACGTTTTAAGTCAAAAATAAACAGTAAACAATAACTTCGAGCACGTTGATGAAGTTTGTTAGCTAATTCACCAGCTGCACTCTAACATTAAACGGCGATCAATATTTTACCTTCTTCAGAGGGCGCATGCCAGCAAATACTTTATTGCACGTGTCAATAACATGGTATGTCCAGCTTAGTATTGTTTATAGTGAGACCTAGATTTTTTACTTTAGAATTGTAAGTCAAATCACTGAGTTTTATTATAAGTTTTGGCCCACTGCTTAAATCAATTTGATTTGCGAGTCTTTTAGAAAATATACAAGTACCTATAGTTTTACTGTGATTTAACGTCAAACCATGCCTAACAGCCCCAATCATCGATAGCATTAACTTCAACATTTATTTTATCTATAGTTTCAGCCATCTCTGAGATATAACAGTGATTATACACTTGCAAATCGTCAGCATTATGAATTAAACTTCGGATAGTTCAGTGTATTATAAACATCATTTATATAAATGCTAAATGATAAAGACCCCTGGGGTACCCCCCTACAAATACTTTCCCAGGAAGACTACTTCTCACCAGACTTAACACACTGGCATCTTCCAGACAAATAGGACTCGGACCATTTAACAGATTCTGAAGAAAATGCCATCTTCATCAATTTAGCCAATAACAATTGATGACATACTCAGTCAAATACAAAATATATTAAGTTAGTAGAATTTGTTTGCGCCTAAGCCTCCAGCTCCGAGTCACGTGATGCTTCGTTCCCCTCGCAGTGGACAAACTCCGGTCGGCTTCGGATCAGAAGATGCAGTCACGATAAAATCCCCACGTGGTTTTAAACCTGATATTTTACAGCCGATAATAAACACTCAGGTTTACCGCCTCAAGAAAAAAAAATAGTATTTTACGTTTTTATCGATTTTGGGGGAAATAAGCGAGCTATACGGTCGTGTAAAAAAACAAAATGTGATGCATAATAGCCTACATTTGTTGTTTTGGATAAACCTCCAAAAATGTAATTCTTGTAAGAAAATCCCAAAAAACAGTTACTTCCTGTCAAAAACTTGCTTCCGGTTGTTGGATTTTTCGGCTAATGAACTCGTCCAAAAACGACTTAGACAACCAACGTGTGTACCAAATTTGAAACAAACCAGACTTAAAATGTGGCCGTTAGAGTGCGAAAACTTGTATATAAATATAACTAGCTGGCCCGACCCGGCTTTGCACGGATAGACAAATCAAATTTAAATGTATATTAAAAAAAATATATTATATCAATAAATATATTACACAATGTATCTCTTATAAGGGTTTTTTGTAACTTGTACTTTTCACCCCCCAAACCCCCCTAAAATTTCGAATTTTTTTAAACTTTTTCTTAGCGAGTACCTAGGGCTCTATAGGAAGCTACATACCAAATTTCATTCCAATCCGTTCGATGGTTTTTTGTAGTAATTTTGACCCCCCAAACCTCCCCTAAAATTTCGAATTTTTTTAAAAACTTTCTTAGCGAGCACCTATGGCCCTAGGGTAAGCTACATACCAAATTGCATTCCAATCCGTTCCATGGTTTTAGAGAAATCGTGATTTTGTAACTTTAATCCCTCCAAATCCTCCTAAAATGTCGTGTTTTTTTAAACCTTTTCTTAGCTAGCATCTATGGCCCTAGAGGAAGCTAGATACCAAATTGCATTCCAGTCCGTTCGGCAGGTTTTGAGAAATCGTGATTTAATAACTTTGACCCCCCAAAACCCCCCCCTAAAATTTCGAATTTTCGGAAACCCTTTCTTAGTGCGCGTCTAGAGCTTATAAAGAGTATTAGTGGCAAATTAAATTTTTGTAGGCCTCGGGTTTTGGAGAAACTGTGATGAGTCAATGAGTCAATGGTATTTGGCTTTTATAAGTAGTATAGATTATTAATGACACCACGAAACGTGTTCTAGGGACCATAATCTGTGCTCATTTACTACTCCTGACCTTAGGTTTTACCATACAAATCACTGCAACAGGTCATATTTCCTAAGGCAATTTACTAATCAAAATCTAAAAATATAGAGTAGAAGAAAGTTTGACTGAGTTTTGGGTTTGTGTTCTGCTAAAAACACATCTAAAAAATCATCCAACATAACCCCTTTACGTATCAGCCGACGATCACAAAGGTAATGAATAAAACCCCGACACAATCACAGCCATTTTGTCCTTTCCTGAATAAACATTGCTTTTAAGCAGTAAAGCATTGATACCTTGATATTATAGGATTATACGGGTTTAGTGGGGTTTATAATGCTATTGACAAAAAGTAGGGTTGCGGCACCGTAGCGCTCAGCGTGCGATTAACATAACAAAACACTTCGTCACCTCGTGTGGGAATCTATTGTAAAGGTTTTCGAGTGGATTTTTGAACGTACATCGGGTTGATGTGTTTATTATTGTGGTTAGAGCAAGCTGCTATCGAGAGGAAATGAAGAGGTGGTAATTATTAGCGCTTTTGATCTCTGTGGCGGGTTTCAACTGTTACTTCACCGTTACGTAATTTTACATCCGCTGCGGTGCGATCTGTACTGCGCAGGCGTAATTAAAAAAACCTAATCGACTCGTATTTTTAGGGTTCCGAATCTTTAAAGGAAAACATAACCCTTATGAATTCCACTCGTTGTGTGTTTTTCATTTACAGTCGTATTCTCCAGAATAGTTACAGAACTCTCACACGTTCGAACAATCAAAACTCAAATATTTCCTTTTGAATTTCGGAGGCCAAAGTTTAGTCCACCTATAATAATAAAAAGTCTACGGTACCGACTTTCAAAAGGTTTTAGGTAAAACTATCAAAACTTTACTACTTTCTGAAAATACTGGAGCTTAATTTTTGAAAAAAATAGAAGTGTTAAGGGCATTTATCTACTTAAGAGTCTGCTGTAGTGGCGGCAATCTTGGATTTTTATCCCATAAGAGCAATTTTAAATTTCAAACCATTTATTTCGTTTATTTTTATCATAAAATTATTTGCAAGGTCTCACTTTAAGCACAATTACAATACGCATCCGTTTTGCATTTTATATATTTTTTAAATGCTTTCCTTTTGTTATGTAATTGACATTTTTGAAGTACAAAGTTTGAATTTTTTCCTAACACAATAAAAAATTAATAATGAAAAGTAATTTGCAAGCCGGATCCGAAATTTTATAAAGAATACTTAGTTTTTTTTTTCAGCACTCAATTACAAAAGACAGACTTATAAAATGGTTTGAAACGAGGCAATGTCAAAGCGCTCAGCTGCAAGAAATTGCACTGTTTAGATACGGCTATAGAGAGAAGAGCCTGCGTTTCCGGTTGCTTTCTCGTTTACTGGAGCAGATCCTTAAAAGAGAAAATGTAGCGGATCAAACTGTTTGTGAAAATGTTATTAAAATATGTTTTTTCTTCATGTGTTGGATGGGAATACCGTGTGCTGTCACAAACTTTCATAGTTCTCATCCACCAAAGTATAACATCTTTCCGCCTTGGGTCTAGTTATGGGTTAGATGGTAATTTTGGTATATTATTTAGAATATAGCGTATACAAATAACATGATATAGTGTATATAACAATCGCTGCTAAAACAGCTGCAATGTCTTGCCGTTAAACCGCTGGTGGTGAATCACACTTGTACTTGCAGTAAAACAGCTGTTGATACAACACTCTTGGACTTGGCGTAAAACAGCTACTTTGACTTGGAGTAAAACACTGTTGGTACGGCAAATCATCTGAGGTACGGCACACTTGGACTCTTGGAGTAAAACAGCTGTTTTTACGGCAACCAGCAGATGATACGTCACTCTTGGACTTGGAGTACAACAGCTACTTTGAGTTGGAGTAAAACACTGTTGGTAAGGCACACTTTGACTCTTTCAGGAGTAAACAGCTGGTAGTACGGCATACTTGGACTTGGAGTAAAACACAGCTGTTGGTACAGCAACCAGCATATGGTACGGCACATTTGGACTTGGAGTGAAACAGCTACTGTTGGTAAGGCAAACTTAGCTGGTAGTAGTGCATACTTGGACTTTAATACAAATAGCTGTTGGTACTGTAAAATAGCTGTTGGTACAGCACACTTGGACAAATTAAAACAGCTGTTGGTATAGCAACTAGCCGATGGTACCGTACTCTTGGACTTTGGATTCAAAAACAGATTCGTTTAGTTGGAGTAAAACACTGTTGGTACGGGCATACTTGGACTCTTGGAGTAAAACAGCTGGTAGTGCGGCACACTTTGACTACCCCAGTTCGTATAATACAATATGCAATAGTATGTTATATAGTTGGGTATATAATCAAAATAAGCAGAAACACGCTTATAAGTATATAAGCGTAGTAGTGTTACAAGTCATCATTATGGATTAAATACGAGAGAAAGATTTATTCGACGACATATGCATATTATGATTATTACATGCGCATATAAAATAAACTAAACACTATGTTAATAATATCCAGTAATTTTACAATCAATTTCACTCAGATTAACCATAAAACGTGTAATTAAATAAACTATTAAAACGATAATGGCGTATTTATACACAGAACTTTCCATTTTGGTTACCATAAATCGTGTATTATTTCTGTAACCTGTTTTTACGTCCTGATTTGAAATTCAAATTGACTCTCTTTAGTGTTTTAATGTCGGAGTATTTTTGCGTCGAATGTAATTAGATTACTCTTTAATGATACGGTAGGCGAGTATTTCGTCTGATAAAAACGGTTAAGTGAAAACATGGCTTTAAGATTAGATTTTATCTAAGGTCTCGACAAGATTTTGAAATTAAACTTTGTTTTAAAAACGTTTGGCTTGTTTTTAAAAGTAAATTTTGTTAACAGAATGTGAGAGAAAATGCGTTTAGTTTCCTGTACACGGTAGTCAATTAACTATGCAACCCACTACCCAGTCGGT
>JAGFPH010001226.1:279830-290777 GCA_018207615.1 Philaenus spumarius | reverse complement strand
TTACTTGAGATGATTTTAGTTGTACTTACTTGAGATGATTTTAGTTGGACCGAAATTTAGAAAGGAAGAGAATTTGACTCAATATTACTGTAAATAAATAAGCGTTCATAAAAACAGCCTGTTATCTAAAATGTTAAAATTTCAAAAGAGTGATGACAAGAGTAGAATTACCATATACTTTTCAGGTACAGTTAGTAGCCGTGGAGGATGGGGTTGTCATCCCCCAATAATTTGAAAGCCCAAAAGTTTTGTAAATTTCAAATTTGAGAACCTACTTCAAACTGCGAATATTGTAGTAAACCATTTTTAAGAGTTACTAAAATTTAAAACCAATTCCTTTTAAGTTAAGGTATTGGGATTTTATCAATACGATGTTGTGTTTGAATTGAAAATAAAAGGAAATTATTGTTGTCAAGTGCCAACATTCGCTACAGGTGAGTGAAAAGTTTAACTCCAAAAGAGTTGAGGAAACTAAAATACTTGTGTGACAAACATATAAATCGTATTTGTTAAATTAATGTTCCGGGGAATTTTGTTCCAACTATTTTTGCTGTGGCAGCACTGATTGTCAGTAGCAAAATAGTCTACTCTACTCACCCCTCCATATTCTAATTTGTTTGTTTACTTCCCTTGCGCATTGTCGATGTGAATTAGTTGATTTGTTAATTAAAAAGTGTTGTGCTTTTACAAATATGTTAAAGCTTATTTTACTGAAAATAGGCTTTAGATTAGAAAATGCTGAAAATTGAGATATCCCGGACCTCCTTTCATCTAAAGGTATACCCCTTGTTAAGTTGGGAAATCCTGTCAAAATTGTAAGGAAATTATATATTTTGAAAGCCCCCTCCCAAATAATTTGTTGTAGCAACTTCCTTGTTCATATAACGATTCAAAACGTTTATAAGATATGTTTTCCATTCAGACAATCGCCACCTCTTTTCATTGGCCTCCACCATTAATGTATAACTAGCTGATCCGTGGGAATATTTCGCAAGTTAGGAGAAGGCCTACTTGTCTGATTTAACACATTGATTTAATTAAGTAAATTACGTTTATTTATTTACGTTGGTTTAATTTGAATGATTTGTGTGATAGATTGCACTTTCATATAGAATGTAAACAATCTAACTAAGAGCTGTAATGTTAAATTAGATTGTTAATAGAATCATATGATTCTTTCATTAGGAATCATATGAACTTCCATACGAAAGTTTTTTAATCTGTTTTTTTAACTGAAATATAAATTTTAAGCTATTTGTCTATTTTTCGTCAATAACGTTGAACTTAAGCTTTAAAATTATGCTTAATTTTGATGAAGAACTATGGGAGTTATGGCTTTGACACAAAAAAAAACCCTTTGAGAAATAATACATAAGGATATTCAAGCTGTGATAATACAGGGTGTCTCAATAGTCTGTGAACGCGTAATACCATTGCAGATTACGCAACAAAATTTGTGGGCTACATCGTTTCTTAAAAAAAAAACAAATTTTTTAAGCAATTATAATTTTGTTATCACCATAAGGGGGCGGCCCACTGGGACTAGGAAAATCTTAGGTAGGAGCATAGGTCGAGTTGTACATCAAATTAAGGGTCTAACTTAGGAGAACACAATGCCGCAAATCAGACATCAAAAGTTCCACCCTACACAAAATGGCGACAGTTTAAAGTTACAGTATTGGGCTTTTTGAAAACGACTTCATTTTACTTAGCAGTGCGACCAGTTTGTATGGATAGTGAGTGCTTATCACTTTCAGTAGGAACGGTCTACAAGGAGGAAGAGAAACAAATTTTATTCAAATAAAAAAAATTTACTACATATTAAAAACTAACAATTACCAATAAACTTTCATAGCACCTTATCTGTTTTACAATAAATGCTCAAACTTTTTTCCTTTCGCAGTTTGGCAGTGAGCTAGGTGGTTGTAGTAGCCATTCATAACGCTCTGTAGCATCTCAGCAGGTATTTCTAGTGTGGATTGTCAGAGTTTTACTTTCAAAGCTAATTGTCAATAAGTAAAATTAATAAATTTTCAAAAAGCCCAATATTATAACTTTAAACGGTCGCCATTTTGTGTAGGGTGGAACTTTTGATGTCTGATTTTGCGGCATTGTGTTCGCCTAAGATATACCTTTAATTTTATGTACAACTCGACCTATGCTCCTATTTAAAATTTTCCTCAGACTCCCTGCGGGCCGTCCCAATAAGGTGATACAAATTGCTTCAAAAATGAGTTTCTTTGGTACAGAAACGATGTATCAAGTTTTCTTGCGTTGTTTACAAAAATATAAAGATGTTCACACACTTTTGTTACACCCTATTTATGACGTGTTGTTACGTCGTTACTTATAATTTTATAAAATCTTGTAAGCTACTGTTGCAGTACGGAATCCTTGACTTGCAATTTTATGTTTTATTATATGCATAGTAAATTTGTATCTATATCCTACTTTCCAGCCTTTAGTCGAAACACCTCGACCAGATACCGTGACTTCGATATCAGACCACTCCCGTTTTATTGGACTTGCTATCAATTACTCTTGTTTCCGATTTAATTACTATCGCCGTAAAACAATTAAAGTTCGAGATAACTTTGGCTCGCCCGTAAAATAACACTTTGGTTAATCTTATAAAATCGGAATTGCAAATACAGTACTTCAATAAATGGTTATTGTTATATTTATAGTTCAGATACAAATGCTAATTAATCGTAAGAGATACATTACCAACACTATTTAATATTAACAATTATTTAAAAACTTATGTTACATCCGAAATGTAAAGAGGAAAATTATTTAATCGGACGTCGTACCTCAGGAATGTTATTTAATCAAGCGTGCAACCTAGGAGTGTTATATTAGGTACGCTACCTCAATGTTTATTTAATCAGAAATTATACTTAAGCAGGAGCATAATAAGGCGCGCTACCTCAGAAATATTATTTAATCGGAAATGTTATTTATCAGAAATGTTATTTAAAAAGAAATATTATTTCAGAATTAATGATACCTCAGGAATTTTATTTAATAAGGCCAATTATCAGGAGTGTTTTGCCATTAATGTTTTCCAGCATGAATATTAATTTAGAAATTGTATTGAATCAGGAATATTAAAAAAAGCAGTAATGTTAAGCAGGACGGTTACCTCCTGGAATGTTATTTAATCAAGCATTCTATTTGAGCCGAATGTTGGTTAAAGAGGGATATTATACAGTAGTCCCGCTATTCCGAACTAATTGGAACCGAACACTGTTCGGTTTAGCGGGAATTCGGAATAGGTTGATTTCATGAATAATATGAATGTATTGACATGTTAAGTGCAGGACATCTGCTACTTTCTGTTCTATATAGCGTTGATCGGCTCGGAGGAATTCGAGGAGGAGGTTGAAGCTCAAACTGAACCTATATATATATATATATCACGTAGACGCGGTAAATGCTCTTTACCTCGCTTTAGTGTCGGTTTACATCATCCGGGATCATTTCTTTCATTTGCGTTACGATTCCTTTTTCTTCTAAAAACGGATGGGAAGGGATAGATTTTCGAACTGTCCATTTTGTCATCCCGCAGTCTGTCAATTAGTATCTTGAAAAAAGTCCGAGGACAAACAATCCTTATAGATAACGAAAACGGATGAACACTCTACTTTGTGGTGCCTAGCTGTTGTATCTAATCTTTCCTTCTTTCCAAGGACCCGGTATCCTTTTCACCTAACGCTTGTTGCGGTAGCTTCCTTCCCGTAAAACGGATGGAAAACATGAGGGAAACAAAACCAGCTTTCATTCCAATTTGGTTTCAGGCGTTTTCAAAAAGCTTATTCTCTATGATGTATAACAATAAATTTATTTGTATAACAATAAATGAACAATAAAGAAACAATAAACGTTTTTTCACGAACGTCTTTCAATTTCTCCTGTTTTTATATAAAAGAAAATCGGTATTTTTTTCTGAACTCTGTTTGGAATAGCAGGGTTGGGTAACTCTACTGTATTATCATGAATGTGGCCTCAGGGATCTACTTTATTAGAATCAACAAATCGTACCGAATGCATGTCACGATATGTAAACAGGAATGTTAATTCAAATACGTTATTATTTATTACAATTAATAAATATAATTTCAGGGATGATATTTAATTCATATTAGAGTATAATATATTTTCGCCATACTGATATTATCTACATACTACACCAACATTGTGAGGAACGTTGGAACATGTGGAATAGAATCTGTGAAATTATTTAAAGTTGTTGAATGTTTGGTTTTCACAAACTTTGCTGAGTCACTATACCAAACCCTTGCTTCAGAACTCGTATTCCGTACAACAGTCCATTCCTCTCTCGTTTCATCTCCTCCTGAATATATATTTTTTTTGCATTGATTTTAGAAGTTTTACTAAATTTGCATGCTTTTGGCTTGGCATTTTTGTTTTTCTGTAAACATTCTCGTATACATGTATTTATCTGTCCGGATTTCAGACTCACTTCGTTTTTCATGTTTATTGGCGAATGTCCACAGGAAAGTTGAACTGTTGCGATGACTCTTATGGTGAGACCTGAGGTTGTCAATGAGCACGGATCATGGTCAAAAATAAAACAAGGTTTGGAGTGTCATTAAAATTTAACGGCCGCAATTTTCGTCTGATGATTTTTAAATTTAGTAAACACGTTATTTTTTACGTCACTCGGACGAGGTCGTTAGCCGAACAATTGGAAGCACGCTTTTGACAGGAAGTAAATTTTTTTAGATTGTTTGTACTAGAATGAAACGTTTTTAGAGTTTTATACAAAAAAAACGTAATATATTAGATTACTAGGGGAGACCCCTGCGTGCTCCGCACGCCAATCCCCGGTGCGACCTTCTAAAAACATATGTTATGTTTTATTTATAATAAAAGTGTAGGATTAATAATAACCTCAAAACTAAGATGGTAAATAATGTTAAATGTTCAAATCAAATTATTTCTTATATTTTATAACAGCAGTAATAATAAAGGTTAAAAGAACCAGTAAGGCTCAGGTCTACACTTAATCAAAAACCTAACAAAAAAGTTATAAATAATGACCTCAAAACTAAGATGGTAAATAATGTTAAATTTTGAAAACAAATTAGTTCGTAAATTTTATAATTTGAATAAATAATTCATTTCCTCCCTTATAAAAATCAATATTTACTTCCACAAAGCAGCTGTATTAGTTAGTTTGTTAATATAAACAGCTTTTTTGTATTAAAATGTTTTTATAACCTTCTGAATACAGTAATCGTAGTTATTTACATCCACGAAATCAGCTGGATTAGTTTGTTTCTTATTATAAAGAGCTGTTTTGTATAGAAATGGTTTTTAAATATTTTCCATGTTAATCTTATGGGGAAAACCCGACCTTTGAGATTAGCTCACGCCATTAAGGATAAGAATTTTTGACAACTAAAACCTTATTGCAAAACTACGAAATGAGACGAATTTTTTGAAACCTCAAACATTAAAATTGGTAAAGAAATAAGGGAGTAGTTGTGTTTACAAAAAACGGCTTCACGTATTATATATAAAGATTCTGCACATTTTGTTTTTTTACAGGTCCTTGTAGCTCGCTTGTTCCCCCAAAATCTATCAATACGTAAAATACCATAAAAAAGAACCGTACAAAGTGAGTTTGTGCTCTGCGAGCGAAGCGAAGCCGTCCTTAATCCGAGGGCGCAAGGTCGAGGCGCAAACACGCAAAGCGTGAGCAGGGGCTGGGGTCCGAGGTGCAAACAAATTCTACTAATTTAGTAACGGTGATACGTGTCAGCTGATGTCGGTACAGTTTCTTCATCTAGATCTACAAGTAGATGTTCGCTAAAGCCTCGGGTAGGATTTAATGGCAGTAAGCCTCCATTAGTTCTGTAGGTGGTTACACCGCGCGGCGTGGCGTCACCTGTTGCAACAGTAATTGAATTACATTAAGAACGTTGTCATTATGTATAATAAAACATCAGAACAGAATGTGGTCACTTGTTAAGTATTCATCTTTCTACAACCAGAGGGAAGCTCAAAACTTGAAGACTATTGCGCGGAAGTTATTAAGCTTTCTATACAAATACTAACAATCTTTCTTTTTGTATTCGCATCGTAAATTAATACAGTATAAGATACCGTGCTTTTTGAAAACTTTTGGAAATACTTCATTGTCATTTCTTCCATCTACCTTTAATGGTGTAGCCAGTGTAAGATTTATAACCCGTGCTACTAGGCAGGTAATGTTTAGGAAATTACTAGTCCGGTAAAAGTAGTCGAAAAAATAGTGGTAGGTTTACAATAATTCGCATAGAGGTGAAAATTGGTACCAACCTTAGGGACATTATTACAAATAAAATACTAAAAGTCCCCATCAATCCCACATCTGCAAAAAGATTTATTCAATGTCAAATGTAAAAAAAATGGGTTTTCCAATTGTTCTGGTAAACGGTAAGTTTTATCATAAAAATAGATCAGAAAAAAGTTGTGCATCATGAAATTATCTACAAAAATTGTTCTTATACTGTTTTTTAAGAATCACCTGAGATATTGCGATTTTAAAAGGTGAAGTTGTCGTATTTTACATAATATGCACATATGTCCGCACATTGAAAATTGTTTAAATCAAACGAATTATTGTTGGTCTCGGTAAGATGTTATTCTGACTGATAATCTTCAAATTCCACTTCAATAGTTAATATCTTCTTAGCTTTCTTCTTCTCCAACTTCTTCTGGCTGGATATGTGATAAAGATACATCAGTAGTTGTCTCTTCATTGATATCATAACAATCTTCATCTGTTAAAGTTGATTCAACATTGGAGCAAGATGGCCTTGGCAATTAGTACATACTGGTGAACAAAATAACACGATTTTGTTTCAGCTCTATGCGAATTATTGTAAATTGAAATTTCTACTTTGATCGGACTATAATATAAGTGTAGTAAAAAGCGAATACTGTACTTTACTTTAAAACTAATTTGTAATATACAAACATTCATATTTTTTTTAATAAAAACACTTCAGAAACAATGCAGAACGACATGACACGACGCGACGGATAAAAGGTAAACTTACTTATACAGGGTAAGAAACTTGCAGGGCGTATTCTAGTAGTGAAAATAAAGAAAAAAGTTCATATAAAAACATAGGTTAGGAAACGCTTCGCTTTCCAGTTGTCCACCATTTTGTTCTACAAAACTATACTAATATTATAAAGAGTTAAACATTTTTGTTTGTATATAGGGAGTAATATCTAAAACTACTGAACCGATTGAAAAAATAGTTTTCTAATAAAAAGCGTCACTATCAATGAGTAACATAGATTATTTCATTTTGATAAAAATATTTTTTATTTTAATATTTATAAATTTAGTCGGAAAAAATTCTTAAGTTACGCCTAGACTGAAGAACCGACACATATGCGTGTATTTACATTCATTACCATAGCAACCAATTGAATAAAATAACAGATAAAACAACTGTTAGCTCTAATATTTCAATTAACACTTGATTTCAAACTTTGAAGCAATTATTTGTGTATCTAACTTTAGGTTAGGTTTTTATCAAAGTGTAGACCTGAGCCTTGCTGGATCTTTTAACCTTTATTACAAAGGTTATAAAATATATGAAATAATTTGATTTGATCAGTTAACATTATTCACCATCATAGCTTTGGGGTTATTATTAATCCTACACCTTTAGTATAAAGAAAACATAACATGATTATGTATATAGAAGGTTCAAAAGGGGTAGGCGCGCGGAGCACGCAGGGGTTTCCCTTCGTAATAAAGACAAAGTAAAACGTTATAAAACAAAATTATTGTAACTAAATTTTGGCGGTTTCTGTTATAAAACAAAATTTCAATAACTTTAAGTAAAACCTGACAATGTAATGCGAGAAACAAACTGCATGTTTTGATAGATCCTTTGTATGTTATGTCACATAACGTAAACTTAAAATGTAACCAGTGGATGATTTTTATAATGATAGTCAAAGAACAAAGACTGAACTAGATTATGAACGTAATTAAAACAACTGGTGGAAATTACGTTCATAAACTATTTCAGTATTTGTTCTTTGACTATCATTATAAAACTAAGAGACAGGAAAACCATCCACTGGTTACAGTTTACGTTGCATGACAAGCAAAGTCAACTTGACACATATTTATTGGTACATAAAGAGAACACATTATACAGCTGACCCACAACCGTACATCGCAGGCTCCTAGTAGTGGATCGTATTTCATTTTAATTGTTTCAACAAAATTATATCTTGACTTGCATAATTAATTCATATGTGACATTCAGTGCTGGTCTTAATGGCATTAAAGTCTCTCATCCACTGTATGTTTTACACTAAGAAAATTTTATGAAGCAATTATTCATAAATATCAACCGAAACCTCCATGTACAGCGATTAAAGTTAAAGATTAAGGTTTGTATTTATAAATAGATCTTCAAATGAGTGCAAGTTGATTATGAAATGAAAACTAATTATTACGCCGTGTTTTCAATCATTCTTAAAATTTGTATGCGTTTTGAGAAAAAAGATACTATTTCGAGTTTAAATATAGTATGAATGGTATACTGTTATTTTTTCTCAAAAATGTATAAATGAAAATACTTAGGACTCATAAACGGGGTCTAAATGTAGGCGGGTGGACATTGTAAAATTGTTCAAATTTGACAAAATTGTGGAATGTTATTTAACGATATAGTTAAATTATTAAACTCTTTATACTATTTAAAACACTGAGGAAAATGCATCCAATTTGATTGGTTATTTTGTGTTAAGACCCATGTACTAGAGTCTTATAAATAGCACTTATATACAACACAACAATTAAGCGTAAAAATAACTCCACTAACAAAAATTACACCTCAAAATTTGCAGAACTGCTAATAGAAACTGGCCACAATTACTCTAATGAAAAACAGAATTTGAAAATGTTACACAAATTCTCCAAACACCCAATTGTGATTGTGTTGCAGGAATTCCAAATCTACAAAACGCACGAAAGCGGATCCAACCTCACCATTAAATGAGAAGACTATTTCCACTGTAATTAAACAGTATGAATTGAAAACCCTTAATTGGCTAAAACTCGTGTACCATGTAAATGATCACTACCATGTTCATTTCAACAGGGCGGGTAGACAGAATAAAATATGAAAAAGTTTGGATTTTTCGGCTCCTAAGAAAGATAAAAAATGTTTGACTTATTACTTTAAAATGGTGTTCTTTTAAAAAATTTTATATACTAATAATTAAATATATAAACTGTATTAACTATGTTTTTTATCAAATTTGTATGTACATTTATGTGTGATTTTATGTATATGTACGTTTTATTGTTGGTATCTTTTATTTATGCAACATATGTAATTAATAACATGTCACATGTTCCATTGGAATAAATAACAGAAAAAGTAACGAAAAAGAATAAATAAAAAAGTTATGTAAATAAATATTAAATTTCAATATTCAGTTTCATTTCGTCGTTCAAAACGACGGCCTTTTCGGCTATTCAGCCATCCTCAGGTTTCTTTAAAGGTTTTCCTTAGTCATATTACAGAAACACTTACACACAGTTACACAAAAAACACTTGCACGCCAGTGTTATTAAAAAAAAAACTTTTTGACTCATGAGTCTTAACTACATTGCTTGCGTTTTGTTCTAGTGTAATATGACTAAGGGAAACCTAAAAAGAAACTTGAGGATGGCTGAATATCCGAAACGGCTGTCGCTTTGAACGACGAAATAAAACAGAATGTTGTGGACGTTAAGTTTTATATTTAATATATAAATATTCGGAATGGCGACTAACAAATGTTATATATTTTTCATAAACTAAATTTTCCTTTTATCCGTTTTGTGACTTTGTTCACCGTTTATGATGCGTTTCGGAAAAATATGTTCATCATCAGATTTTAAAACAATTAAAATATTCACATTTCATATAACACAAAACATATAACATTTAACTCACAACACAAAACACACAAACTGTGACATGTAATCCGGGTAGACGTCTACTTTGATTAGTGGTCGGACGACTACCCGTAAACAAGTAGACGTCTACTTTGATTAACGGCCGGACGACTACCCGTAAACAAATAGACGCCTACTTTGTTTATCTGTCGGACGACTACCCGTAAACAAGTAGACGTCTACTTTGATTAGCGGTCGGACGACTACCCGTAAACAAGTAGACGTCTACTTTGATTAGCGGTCGGACGACTACCCGTAAACAAGTAGACGTCTACTTTGATTAGCGGTCGAACGACTACCCGTAAACGAGTAGACGTCTACTTTGATTAGCGGTCGGACGACTACCCGTAAATAAGTAGACGTCTACTTTGTTTCGCGGTCGGACGACTACATGTAAACAAGTAGACGTCTACCCGGATTACATGTCACAGTTGTGAGTTAAATGTTTTTCTGTTATAATATGTAATGTGAACATTTTAATGGTTTTAAAATCTGATAATGAAACACGTATCTCGAAACGAGTCATAAACATAAGGTGAATTAAGTCACACGACGGACAAAATTTAAATTTAGTTAAAAAAATATATAGATAACATTTGTTAGTCGCCACTCCGAATATTTATTTATTAAAAAAAAAACTTTCAGTTAGTTCATCTCATCCTGCAGTACAAATCTGTCTGTCGCATACCGCTTGATTTTTTTCTCGTTTAGAAATCTAATTAAAACTTTGTCAGCAGCATGAGGGCCAACATGATTAACAGTCCCCTCTTTTCTTATAACCTGAACTTTGGACAGGGGGCGTGAGAAACCGTTACACTACTGTGCGGATAGATGCATCCAAAGGTTGGCTAAACTCAAAGTAAAGTTGTGAACTGCGATGGAAGTGATGTCGCTTGATATTATGTTTGTTGTACTGTAATTTGTTTATTAATATTTGAGTTTCTGTACCGTAA
>JAGFPH010001226.1:256734-270191 GCA_018207615.1 Philaenus spumarius | reverse complement strand
TACAGATTTCATTCAACTATAGTCGGTCAATTAAACTTGATCCTTGAGAACGCGCCTTTACTCATCACTTCAATGATAAAGTTTGACTGGGTCAAAACTTTCTTGATTTACTAAAAAGCTGTTCAACTGTATTAAAATAAAATGTCTCACTACAGATTTCATTCAACTATAATCGGTCAATTAAAAACTTGATCCTTGAGAACGTGCCTTTACTCGTCACTTCAACGATAAAGTTTGACTAGGTCAAAGTTTTCTTGATCCACTAAAACGTTATTCAACTGTATTAAAGTAAAATATCTCTCTACAGAATTCATTCAACTTTTGTTGATGTACTATAATCGGTCAGTTTAAACTTGATCCGTGAGGAACGGGTCTTAGTGTACATTACAATCATCATTTAACATTACATATGGCGTTGCTATTCAAAAGAATGAAGCTACTGTATTTTAATTTATTGACTGTTTATATCTTGTCAGTGAAAGTTGAATGGGCGTGGCTTATAGTTTTAGGGAACCTTCGCTAGGTGCGTGGACGTTGTTCATGACATTTCTTCTACAAACATTATATTCGTTGGCAGATTAAAGAAATAGGCTTTCCGTGAAACTAACTGGAGAAACTATTTTAATGTTTATAGGTTAGGCCTACCCACACGGGATTGCAGACTAGATTGACGACCCTCACGGTTCCGAGTAAAAAATAAATATTTGTAGCTTACTTACAAAACCCAAACTAAACATATATGTACACACATCTCTTACAGTTATACATGTCTCACAATTTCACATTTTATTCAGGTCAGTGCAACACAAATGTATTGAAATGACTTAATAACTAACTAAATTAAATGTTTAAATATATGAAATTTAATAAATAAAAATTAAGTTAAGATGGTTTCCTGTATCATTCCCATACATAAGGGTCGTGTGGTGAAAGATCGGGGAAGTGGAGTGTATGGAAAGTTTGTTCCTTAGGAAAACAGGTGATTGCTACTTTCTTACTTTGAAGTAAAGCAATAGTGGTTACAGCTGTGTGGTTGGTGCGCCACAAGCCTTATTCCTAGCACCACAAAACCTCTACAGATTTCTTGCAAAAGGTTGAAGGATGTTCTCTCTGTAATGTACCTGGTTTACAGTAACAGCATTATCGTTATTATAGTAAACGAAATACGAACCAATACCTGAAACAGAGCATCCCATTGTTACGTGCTCACTATGTTGTGGATTTTCTAAGACATCGTCAGCACGTTGAAATCAAAGAAAACCTTTTTGTTTGCTTGTTGATGTATCCGTTCAGTTGTACATGACTTTCATCTGAAAACCATACATTTTATAGGAACCAGCGCATCCCATTGATCAGTGCTAACATTGAGGGGCTGTATTTTTTGTCCCTTGAATTTAAAGGTTATCCAGTAAGTATCACCAAGGGTTTTAAACATTCTTCTCAAAGACGTATTACTGGTTTTGATTTTCAAAGATGTCCGGTGAAGGCTCTTTTCGAAGACTGCAGGACTTGCTGAAGTCTACCGTGGATTTCACTCGTAGTGAACTTTTTTTGAAGGTCAAAACCACAGTCAAAACACTACCCGTACCATGGAACTTGTCACCGACACTTATCATTGCGTCATTAATGGCGGCTCTTTGTAAAATCATTCTTGAAACACTACAGCAGTTCGCATCATACTAAAACAAACCTGTTCGTAAAAACACTACACTGTAAGAAAGTCGTCACTGAAAAATACTTGAATCCTTTATCGGTTATTGTTATAGTTTAGTTTTAAGAGTACAATTAATTATTATAGTGTTTTGGTGTTTTTATACCATTTTGCTCACTTCTTCGGTTTTTATTTATCTAATATATAAAAGCTGTCCTATTTATAAATTTGTATGTAAAATGTATTTCAAATGTTTCCGCAATACAATGTAACGAATTAGTTACAAATAAACTTGTACGCTAAATGTTTCACACAGTAATTAAGGCCATGTTTTCGAGTTGTAACTGTGTGAACTTTGTTCTTGTTCAGAGTCAAACTCTCCAGATGACATTTGTTGCAAGTAGGAGAATGGAAGGGACAAGGCAAGTTCGGCAATGCATGTAAACTGTACATTGTGCAGCGTGCACTCGGCGTATAATATTAATGTTGACATTTGTCGTGACTCGCCAACAAAACGTGTAATTTTATGGGAGCTGCGACTGACGACTCCCGAGACTATGGCGGCGATCTTTGTGTTTTATTATGGTAACGTTAATTATAGCGCAAATAGAGTCGTGTTATATGAAGATGTTAAACAGTTTTTATAAACTAATGGAATATTTGATGAGTTCCTGTTTGCCCAAGGGTTAGCGTCGAAATTACTTTCTCATGAAGTATACACAGTATGGGGGACGCAGTGTCTGCACTCTGTCCGTCCAGTATGTAACGTTTGGTAGATTGTAAGCGATGACAACCAAACATTAGTGTTAGCAGGTAGTCTGCATGGACGAGCGGCTTTGTCCTGGCTACTTAAGATATGAAGGTGTATAATTATGGGGTCATAGAAGCTCACTATCATAGGTTGTTGGAAAATGTTTGTTTTAAAACGTGTGGATTTAAATGGTGAAAATACCGGAGTTTACTCCTAGCCCTAAAACAAATAATTCGAATTAAAAGCTTAACAATACAATTTTAGGTTAGGCCTGTACTGAAACTACAATATTCATTAATTACTATAGCATAGCGACCAACCAATGCATAGCAAATTCCGAATCAGTTAACAGTTCTTCACAACCAACAAATTTTGTAGGTTAAGTTCAAAGAAAAAACGCAAGCAACAAATCAACGAAAAAGGGTTACTGTATTATAGTTTTAATAGCTGATTTGGATTCAATGCCTAACACAATTTTAGGTTACACTGGACCAAAACGCGTCCCTTGAAATCATTTACATGTATTACCATATCAACCAGCCTGGTAAATTTAGAATCAGTAATTATTCTTCAAATCCAACAGTATTTTAATATAATATTATAGTAATATAAAATTAATATTTAGATTGTGTTGGCAGGCTAAAACCCACAAGTTTTGATATTCTTGTCCAAGGTGGCTAGAGTATCATATAACCAGTCGAATGCAAAGTTCAGTTTGTCGTTCTACAAACTATCCAGGTTGGTCTTATTATTACTTTAATTTTATATTACTTTCGACGTCTACTGCAGTACCAAATCTTTATGTTTATTTATATCTGTGTAGTGTGAACTAATGTTTGTATGTGACTGTTTTTTTTTCATCTGATGATGGTATAATGTAATACCGAAAAAGCTGTCATGGAATAATAAACACAAACTACAAGACTGCTTAACGTAAGTAATATACAGTATAAACTTTATTACTAAGCAGTCGCAAGGCAGTATGGAATTATAAAAAAGGATCGTTAGTTCATTAGATACGAACATTTATGTCTTTCTGCGCATGCGTCAGAATCCTACGCTACCTTTATACAATCAGCCTATACCTTTATCAGATCCTTTAAAAAATTATCTCTGGCAGACGGACACATAAAAGAAGTATTTTAAAAACCGTTCCGTTTTCTAAATTTGAAGGTACGGAACGCTAGTAACTAATTCCGCCTTAACTATAAGCAACTCAACCCGACAAATTTAAGACTCCTATCAATTAATCTAACACTTAGGCTCATTATGACATAGGCCTACACCGTACGCAGTGATTTCAAATTTCTACAAATAACTCTTACATTCAATGAGGTTTGCACTTAAATATTATTGAAAAATATTGCAAAATAATCGAAAGTCGAAAACAGATAACTGTAGTTTTATAAAGTGCACTAGGATCGGCCGAGTGCGTTGGTGTGGGGAGGCGTTGTTGCCATGCCATAGTTACTCGTCAATTCACCTGTTTGCAATGACTTTCAAATGCCAAGCAATTTAACAGAAATCTGGCAACGTAGGGTGCATCGGTCGCTATGACAACTGCCCCTTCCTGATCGGCCTAGAGCGCGGTTTACTCTACTCCCCACTACGGTCACGCTGTTCTCAATCCTAAAGCAGTTTCAGAATCAAAGTAGGCTATATTCTGTCAGTTTTAAAGCGAGTCAACCACTGCTTGCTTTATTTCCGCCCTCCTACCACAAACTTCAGGGTATGCGGTGTGGTATTCAAGTAATACGTTAAAGGGCGAACAAAGAAACTTACGTTGCATAACTCTTTTAAATAATAAAAATTAAAAATTAAATAAAATTTTTAAGTGAAAGAATACGTTAGCTGATTTTTATTTTCTTACCAAAAATATGGTTTGATGGAACAAAAGCCACGTGTACATTACAAATTTCTGAGATGGGGTGGTAGGATGGGAAAGGTGGTTTTGGGATTTTGTAAATAGATTTCCTAAGGTCCCCCCTGACGGTGAATAACTGTCCCAATATTAGATTTTGTATAAGACTTTCTATTTTTTTAAATAATAGAGTGGATAAATTTAAAAAAAGCACCCTGTATACTTGATTTATAAGGTAGCATATTCCTTAACGCGAAAGGGTGATTTTTTCCAAATAATATGTTTCCTTTGATTTATTCGGGAGTTTATTGCAAATCTATAGTTATTCGTGCGCTATTTCGTTGTTTGAATATCATGGGGTTATAAAACATTTTATCGTTTTAAAGATACATGCTACTTTGTTATACAAAAACAGTAATAAGGAAAATAACATAAACATGATTGTCTATAGTGAAATAATAACAACAAATTAAAAAAGCAGTCGTGTTCAGTTTAAAACACAACAAAGTTAGTAGTTATTTCTACCGAAAGTCGACAGGTGCTTACCTACTGTGTTTTTTTTTTGTGTTCGTGTATTTTAACTTAATGTCTTAAACATGTCCAATCAGTGAGGGATTTTAAGACGTTAAGTTAGACATATTAAAACGCGTCAAAAGAAGAAACGAAAGATAAAAGGTATTGTACTTTACAATATTGTGTATATGCAATTAGAGACCCCTGGACACTAGAAACAATTAATTATTTTGAAAAATATGAGTTTCTATAAAACAAATTTAAGTTAGGCGCCATATTGGAAAACTTTAAACTTTGCAGTAAAACCAATAGTTTAGGAAATCCCAATGGTGGTACACTTAAAATTATCTCTTGGTGTATGTAAAGAAAATAATTCACATTAATAACAGCTGTTGTGTTTTAACAGTTCTACACAATCCTAGCTTAAGTGTATTCCGTCTAACAGAGTTCACCTTTGTGTGGCACATAGTTATATACGCCATGTGACTATTGCATCTGTATATTTTGAAACACCTCTAAGATATTAGCCCAGAGAGGACGCTAAATTTCTGTTTTGTTGTAGGGGTGGTTCTACGAGGTAAATGGGGAGGATAACGGTCGATAAAGCTCGTGTTACCCCCCCCCCCCCCATTAAATATATTCAATATTTTACTTAACATTTTCATTCTCTTGAGCTTTGTTCACCTTTGTACTGTATTTATGGCATCGTTGGATCTTGGTTATTTGCGGGGTGTAATGTTGCCTTACAAATTAAAGTAATGAGTATTGTATGACATTTTGCACCGAAATCGTTTTGAATGTAGTATAGGGTGAGTCAAAAGTAGTTAAACTATTTCAGAGATAAATTTACATATTTCAGAATATACTGTTAGTATATTACTGAACCTTTCCAAGAGAAATTTAACTTGCATACCTTCTTGGTTGGACCTAAGAGTTGAAACACCTTTTTGTGTGGTAGATAATTTTATAGGTAGGCTACCTTTAAAATGAAAAAATGTGCAAATACGAAATGTTATGATTTCTATATTTATAATAATTAAACTTTGAGTTTTTGATACAATTACGTTAAGGGGAGTCGGTTGGTTCATACGGACAAAAAAAATCTTTTTAGTTTTTATTTTCATTCTGGGAATCATTAACTTTAATTTGCACATTATTTAACGTTATTCAGCTTAGTAAGTTTTCGCTCATTCTCCTCATTTGTTATTTGATCTTGCGTTATAGGTTATTATATTATGTACTACATCTTAGTTAAATAGTTCGACCACGCAGCTGAACCGCTGACGTCAGTTGAGCAAATTTACAAAATTAAGTTTATAGACCTATGTTTTAGGGTTTCAACCAACAATTTTTGAAATAGGTGTACTCACGACGGTACTGAATAGTTGCAAAATGCTTCGCACGCCATTCCGCATATTGGGAGTATCTTCGATACACAAAGCATTGCGTGCTTCTCACGTCATTCCGCATATTGGGAGTATCTTCAATATACAATGCATTGCGTGCTTCGCACGCCAACCCCACGGTAGAATCCACCACATGGCTTTGAACCGGATACTTCTATGGTATTTATTTTACGTTTTGATCGATTTTGGGAACCAAGCGAGCTATAAGGTCGCGTAAAAAAAAACAAAATGTGCAGAATAAATTTATACATTTATATTTTTAGAAAAAACTCAAAAACAAATTCATTCTCGTAGGAAAATCTAAAAAATAGTTATCAAAAAACGTGCTTCCGATTGTTGGATTTTTTTGGCTAACGAACTCGTCCGAGAGACATAGACAACCAACATGTGTACCAAATTTGAACCAAATCGGACTTAAAATGCGGCTGCTAGAGTGCAAACACACACACACACACACACACACATATATATGATTTTTAATGACAACCCAAAACTTGTTCTGGGGACCATGATCGGTGCTCATTTGCTACTCCCGACCTTGGGTCTTACCATAAGGACCACTGCAATAGCTCATTTTTCCTATGGAAATTCTCTAATAAACGAAAAACGGGGAAAATAACAACAAACCCATGTTCGGTTGGAATATTGGCTTGTATTAAATACAACAGCGAGAAGAGATGGCGATATGGCAGCATTATTTATGTACCACCAATTTTTAATTATAAGCTTCTCGCGAGATTAGAAACATTCTTGAAGCAATTATTGTCAGTTTTAATAGTTTATAGAACACAATTTTACAGTTTTCGTGATATAAGAGAAAAACAAAAAGGAGCAAATTATGCGGCCTGATTTAAGGGTGGGTACTTTTGGGTTTTATCTCCTAAGTACCCCTAACAAAGGCGTAATTCTAAAACTATACATTAAATTTGAATATAGAGGAGTTATATGTACATAATTTACGTGTTTGTAATTTTATTTACCATCAGTAATAAGGTTCTTCTCAGTTTTACTAAATGTGCTAACAACTTGGAACACGTTTCCATACCTTTTCAAATATTTAAATAAACCGTACCAGATAACTGCCACATACTTTCTCCCAGTTGAAACTTCATACCTTCCCAAGAGTAATACAGGACGTGGTTATTTAGAATTGCAAAAGTAGGAAAATGTTACCATGGAAAATATTAGATGCATGTAACACACATCCATATTATATTATTATTATTATTATTTAAACTATTCGATCAATTTCGAACAAATTTGCACCAAACATGAAAATTACGCCTGTATAGATGCATGAAAAAAAGTTTAAATTTTTTTGAAAAACAACCCCCTTTTTCCAAAACCCACTAAAAATCAGTTATTATTATGACCTAAACGAGAATTTTTAGAAAGATGCAGTTTTTTGCTTATGGTAGGGTACATTAAGGGCTACAAATAAGCCAAATTTTATCAAAATCGTTAGAGCCGTTTTTAAGAAATTTTGATTTCTCTCGTTTTTTGGCCATTTTTAGGGGGGTAAATCCTTTTAAAAATCAAAAAAATTTTAAAACGAAAAAATGTCTGGAGATATTCCAGAACTACACCTGCATACCAAATTTCATGAAAATCGGACCGATGGTCTCCAGCTCTGTACACATCCTTACAGACACACAAACACACGGACAGACATCACCAAAAAAACACTTTTTTGGGTTTAGGGAGCACCAAAACAAATAATTTCACTAAAAATATTTTTGGGTTCAGGGAGCGCTAACACAGATAATTCCACTAAACAATTTTTGGGGGTTCAGGGAGCACCAAAACAGATAATTCCATTAAAATTCAAATTCGAAAATTTGGACGAAAACAATACTTTCTCCATATACTACGTATAGTGTGGAGAAAGTAAAAACGAAGAATTTCACATGAAAAAGGTGATAATGTGGAACATTTTACTTTCTCACTATACTATAGTATAGAGAAAGTATAGTGATCGCAAAAGAAATCGATGTTAAGATTTTTGTGGAAATATCCGTTATGGGACCCCCTGAGTCCAAAAAAGTGTTTTCTACAAAGTGTTTGTCTGTATGTCTGTATGTATACAAAGCTAGAGCGAAAACTATTCGATCGACAAACAAATTTGCACCAGACATCTCAAGTTGGTCTGTATAGATGCACGAAAAACGGTTTTGACAAATTTTGAAAAAAAACCTTTTTGTCAAAAAACCCCCAAAAAATCAGTTATTATTTTTTTATAAAAAAAACGGCTCTAACAATTTTGATAAAATTTGGCTTATTTGTAGCCTTTAATGTACCCTACCATATGCAAAAAACCGCACCTTTCTAAAAATTCTCGTTTACCTAATAATAATAACTAATTTTGGGGTTTTTTTTCGCCATCAAATTTGTTCAAACCCTTTTTTCGTGCATCTATTTTTTCGTGCCTAAATGACGTGTTTGGTGCAAATTTGTTCGAAATCAATCGAGTAGTTTTCTCTCTAGATAATAATAATAATATTTATCAGTTAATCTCCTACTTTAATAAATCACTCCTCCTACAATTTATAAAGTCACAGTAAATCTGTTTAATAATTTAAATATGTTTGTGAGAAAGTATGTGCCAGTTCCTGGTACCGTTTATTTTGTATACCAAAGTATTTTGTATCCCAGTACTTTTCTAACACTAATAATGAAACGTTGTTTGTTCCTTTCCGATTATTCAGAGCACGCGTCGACTTAGCGGGCCTATTACGCGTGCAAGATAAAATCATAATCATCTGTTCAGTTTTACACAAGTATAGTTTGTTATTTGTAATGAATAATGAGAACAAAAGCGGCCAACCAAAAAAGCACTTAATTGGCACATTTTGTTTAAGCACAAGTTGTAAGAATTTTTCAAATTGTTTTTTTTTTTTTTTTTTTTAAAAAAACATAATTTTACAATAATATTCTTTAAAATGAAAAATTACTTCTTTCAAAGTACATAGCTCGGCTGATGAATGATTTTCAATGTTGGTACAATAATCTGTTTTTTTTTTCAGAACAACTGTTGTTATAAGATGTTGTATTGTTAAAATAGCAACGTATACAAACAGCTTAATGTGTTACAAAACATACCTCTGCTAGTAAATAATAAAATATTTGTGTGGATTTTGTTAGAGGATTCTCGCACCACATACATTCAAAGAAAATAAAAATAATTAGTATATGTTTATTTATATTTTGTTAATTAATTCTACATTGAAACTTAGTTGGGATGGCTTGAAAATACTTATAGTTTTACCTTTTACTTTTGTTTTATCCCAATGTGAATTGCCTGCATATAACGCCACATCCAAGCCTCACCATCGCGTGATCTTTCACACTACAATCATGTTTTTCAATAATAAAACCCTGTAAGATAACCCCTTAAGGTTAACATTCATTAAATAATCTATAAACGTAATAAATCCTAATTAAAGCTTCTAATGATAAGTTATAAACACTATTATTACATAACTCACGGACAGAGTACAAATTGCCCGAAGTATTTGTTTTAAACACACGTCCGGTTGTATTTTTTTTTTTTTTTAGTTTCTTTCCAATAATTATAACCCAAAAAATAGGTTACTACGCATTTTTGGGTGGGGAGAGATGTTTAAAGTTTGGTTCTTAACAAAATTAATATTTCGTGATACGGGCGTGTGGTATCATTTGAAAGGACTGTATCTAAGGATACACAACTGTTCCTTTAGGATTTTTGAGCTGAGCATTTTTAAAGATATTCCCGAAAATGTTTCTAAAGCCCCATTCTTAAGGCTCGGCAGACCCTTTCAACATCTTGTAAGGCTTGGCAGAACCAGCCAACATCTTGAAAGGCTTGGCAGAACCAGCCAACATCTTGTAAAGCTTGGCAGAACCAGCCAACATCTTGAAAGGCTTGGCAGACCCAGCCATCATCTTTTAAGGCTTGACAGACCCAGCCATAATCTTGTAAGGCTTGGCAGACCCAGCCATCATCTTTTAAGGCTTGACAGACCGAACCATCATCTTGTAAGGCTCGGCAGACCCAGCCATCATCTTAAATTTCTACTCCCATAGGAGCAATGTTAAACCAATAATAAGATTACTGAGTAATAATGTACAGAAAATTATTCTGAATATGTCATTTTAAAAGTTAAAACATTCCGAATGTTATATATTAACTTTTTTTTATGTGTTTATAACTAACTTTGTACTTAGACATAACTCAAAATCAAAGTTTGCGATTGTTTTTCTCATTCAATAATGCAAATATCAAAAATGTAAAAGCTCACAACTTTCGAAGATTAATTACCTTTCAAATGAAAGTAATTTCAATAAGTTTGGATTATTTATGTCCAAAAAATCTGCCTTATTATGGAAGCATGTAAAAATCTGCCTAGTCAAACATAATCCAACAGCAGTTAATTTTCTAGTTTTCCTTATATTATTATTATTTAATTATTTTAAATTATAATTCACATCGAATCTGAATTTTAACAAGTTTGCATGACTAGTTATGTCACACTCGATGTAAACCTTGTCAGTTTGTTTTATTAACAAACGATGCAATATACTCACACGCTTTTGCCTACTCGAGTGTTTAGCTTAACTCAGGTTGTTATGAAATCAACTTGTTGTTCGCGGAGGAATACTCGAAATAAATATCAGTTAATTTTGTATGTGTGAGAGAAAGCTGTGTTTAATAACACATAGTTACAGACAGAGTTACTTCTTATAATTTGTTTAAATTAATATTTTAATCTGTGAGGTTATTTGACTTATTTACTTTATAGAAAAACACTGTATTTGTATTGAATAAGAAATTTTGTGAAAATGTGATGAAGCTTATGTTTTCTTAGAAAAAAAACCTATTCCACTTTATTTACGAAAATAATGCAACTAAAACTTTGAAAATAAAAACTGTGTTTAGAGGTACTTGTTTACTTTACACCAAACCTCAACAGTTCCGAACTTGTGATAGTTTTATGGAAACTAAAACACCTTTGGAAGCTGTCACTTCTTTCATTGATCCACATCCCTGGTTGAGTACAATAACTCTTTAGAGCAAAGATTGCACAGGGTGGTTATAAAGTCACTCCCCTCCCCCTTTAACTTTTGTGTTTGTTAAAGCAAACAAATATAATTTGGGGAACGATACTAACTTAACCCAAAGTATCTTTTGAAGATGGAGGGGTATCTAAGAAATAGAAATTTTTCTAAGATGGAGGAGTAAAAATAAAATTTACGAAATCGATTTGGAAGGTCAAGCACTATAAAATAAACATTTTTTGTATCTTGAAATGTTTTCTAAATACTCTTCCTTTTCGAGATATTAGCAACTTTATGTCAGTTTATTTCAACACGTTTAGGGCCTCCATTTTGTTTTGGGTGGTCCGATTTTTATTTTCTTCATGTCATTTTCCTAGTCTTAAATAGACCTTTAAAATGAGGTATCACATGACCCTACTTCCCTTTTTAAAATGTTTACTTGCCCCCAAAATCCCCCATGTTTAGGGGACACTCAAAATTTCCGATTGCTTCAAAAGATACTTTGGGTTAAGTTAGTATCGCTTCCCAAAGGATATTTTGTTTGATTTAACAAACACAAAAGTTAAAGGGGGGTGGAGTGACTTTATAACAACCCTATATATGAGTTTTCTGGACTTGAGCAATCTAACATACATTCTCCCGATTTATTTATTAATCTATTTATTGTATTAACATCTTTAATGTATCCCTATTAGACATTAACGACCGAGTGCTGAATAATACACGGACAATACCTGGATAGATTGCAACGCCTAACCCTATAGCCCAGTCGGTATAGGTTACAACTACCAGTAATTTACAATATGCCTGATTTTTTTTATAAGTACCTTAAAGTATATAGATTAACATAAAAAAAAGTTTACCAGTCTATCGATTTCCCAAAGTCGAAAAGAAAATCGATTATCATTTTTTTCGATTATCCTTAATATTTCGAGCTCGGATGAAGATAGAGAAAAACAAAAAATATCACCGTGTAGGGGAGGTATTTTTCAACAAAAAAGGACATATGTATTTATTTCGTCCGAACAATAGTTTGTCTGGAAAAAATTCTATAATGCAGGTATGTATTTTGCAGCAGGGGAAATCACTAAAAGGGGACATCTTATTCATATATGAAGCGTTGCTCATTTACTAAACTGGAATAGATTGAAATTAGTTCGTGGATCCGGTACTCCTAAAATCGATAATCGAAATCGATTCCTAGATCGGGTAATTTTCAAGATAACAAGCTGAGACTCATTACAAATGTTTAATATATATATTTTAACTCCTATGTCAAGTTTCAATTCAATATATTAAAATTCGGCCAATTAAGAATGAGCCAACGCTTCATATATGAATAAGATGTCCCCTTTTAGTGATTTCCCCTGCTGCAAAATACATACCTGCATTATAGAATTTTTTCCAGACAAACCATTGCTCGGACGAAATAAATACATACGACCTTTTTTGTTGAAAAATACCTCCCCTACACGGTGGTATGTTTTGTTTTTCTCTATCTTCATCCCAGCTCGAAATATTAAGGATAATCAACAAAAATTGATAATCGATTTTTTTTTATGACTTTGGAAAATCTATAGACTGGTAATTTTGTTTATGTTAATCTATATAATTTAAGATACATATAAAAAAAATCTGCCGTATTGTAAATTACTGGAACTTTTGATCTAAATTTACCCCTACCGACTGGTCTACTAATGTATAGGGCCTTGCTAACTGAGTTGTCTGATTCCATTTTCATTCGTAATATGATGCTTTGTCCTGACTGAATGATTGAATGACTGACTGACATAGAAACAAAGTAGTGCAAAAACTACTTGTGATACAAATACAAAAATTAAAATGTATATTATTATGGGGTCATAGACATACACTTCGGCAGGATATTGTAATTGTCATTTTAAAGCGTACATAGTGAACATTCGGAGTTCACTCCTAGGCCTATACATATCAGATAAAACAGCTGTTCAGATCAAAAGCATATCAACAAAAATGTTTGAGTACATTCATTTCAATTCAAACATCTGTTACACGTTATAAATAAAGCAGCTGATTAGGATGAAAAACTCAACATAATGTTACGTTAGGCCAATATTAAATCAAAACACGTTGAAGTTATCATACAAATTATATCTGCTAGGATCCATGAAATAAGTTTTAGTACAATTTTCTGCCAATCCTAACGTAACACTTTCACTTAAGTTTGTCGACGCGTTTCGGAGTTCCTCCATTATCGAGACC
>JAGFPH010001226.1:246163-256334 GCA_018207615.1 Philaenus spumarius | reverse complement strand
GGTCTCGATAATGGAGGAACTCCGAAACGCGTCGACAAACTTAAGTGGAA
The DNA here is from genome assembly GCA_018207615.1 of Philaenus spumarius. Lineage (NCBI taxonomy): Eukaryota > Metazoa > Arthropoda > Insecta > Hemiptera > Aphrophoridae > Philaenus > Philaenus spumarius. The sequence goes on along the minus strand of JAGFPH010001226.1, from coordinate 256,284 downwards.
GTGTTACGTTAGGATTGGCAGAAAATTGTACTAAAACTTACAAAACATGTTCATCAAAAACATATACATTTATTTTCATAGCAACCATCTTGGTAAATTTAGAATCAGTTAATTATTCTTCAAAACAAACAGTGTTTTTTAGTCTAGGTAAAATCAAACCAAATGCTTACTGTATTATAAGTCAAACATTTGGTGGCGGGCCTGCATATTATATTGTTTCCTTTAGTTTGCAAATAAAAATTTATTTAATGTTGATTATTGAATATTTGGTGAAATTACAACGCATGCCGTAATTCGAAATATTTTGGATGGCCATGCCTAATTCCATCTCCGCCTTACATTAGGTACTGATACCCTACCACCGTACTTATATCGAAGTGCCGTCTAGTGGTGTCAAAATTTGAAATTTGGAGTTTTACTGTTCACTATAAAGTAAGTATGGTCTTCAACTTTAAACTTTGTAGTACATCGAATAGTTTCCACGACGAGGAAGTGGTACGTCGTATTTTCCCACAGAAAATTGAGTGTTTACCTACAAAAAGATACCCCTTTATACCTCCCTTTGGGCTATAAACGTGTTGCGTTCTACGTTAAATCACTTTGAAGGGGTGGTAGAAGACATAAGCGCCCTTTCTTGGCTGGCAGCGGGGGCGGGGGGTATAAAGTGTGGTGATACGGTTCTGGAATACTCAATGCTGTGGAACATTTTATTTACAGCTGGGTTTCAAAAATACATTATTGCAGGTCTGCCACGACCAAAGCAGCACAACATGAATGTTATAAATACTGCGAGCTATAGTTTTGATTTACAGAAGGTATATTTGTCTACGTGTAGGAAATATTTCTTTTTTCAGTTCTCGTGGGAACGTACCGATTGTAAATATAGGTCAAATGGCTTTGTTAAAAATATGCTGTCTATTTATCGTAATAATAATTGTATCGTTGTATATAAATTATAATATGTTAGAATCGGATGAATTGCTTGCAAAACATTTATTCGTTTTAATGATGACATTGTTCAGGAATAATAATTGTATTTAGGTCTACATTCATCGCATAGAAGAGAGTAAATAAGTTTACTTAAAAGCACTCAACAATTATCGATTTTTTTGTCCCTTCAAATAGAAATGTCATAATTTTGTTAAACTCTCATGAGGTAATTGTTATTTTTATTTATAAGATTATTGAAATTTAGTTATGAAAATTAAACCCAAATACGGTTATATTGGGTCGTTTCTTTTAAACAACTTAATGTTCACTGGACTTTTGTCTTTTGTCTACATCTTCGTTGAGACGTTCTAAAACACACGCCAAAAGTTATCATCGATATTGTGCCGTCGTTACGATTTATTCAATTTCAAAATGTTCGAAAAACGTGTGTTATTGCAAAATTTCGCTTCCTATGGCTTGCAAGAATATTTTCAACAAATTGTTACCCAAAGGCGGTTCCATAAAGCCAACCGTTTTCTTTATACAGCACAGGGAATATGGGCACTACATATGAATAATGAAGTTTGCCCTTGTACATAATTAAAGTTCTAACTATAGTACTTACAAGTAGCAATCTTGTATTAAGTACTTGATGTAAGTACTATAGTTATAAACTTTATTACAAAGCAGTCAAAAGGCATTATGTAAATTATGGAAATAATTGAGGGTACAACCTTATCGCTGGTAACTGCCTTATCGCTGGTCTCCACATTATCGCTGGTTATGATCTCATCGCTGGTTGCACCTTATCACTGCACAGCCTCATCGCTGGTAGCTACCTTATCGCTGGTCTCCACATTATCGTGGTTACGATCTTATCGTTGGTCGCACCTTATCACTGTCACAGCCTCATCGCTGGTTACGATCTCATCGCTGGTTGCACCTTATCACTGTCACAGCCTCATCGCTGGTAGCTACCTCATCGCTGGTCGCACCTTATCACTGTCACAGCCTCATCGCTGGTCACCTCCAGCAATGTATAATTCACTCCGCACGCTAACCTCGTTGGGACCATCCATACACATAATCATTTTATGTTTTTGTATAATAAATGTGTAGGGTTAATAATAACCCCAATGCTAAGATGGTTAATAACGTTAAATGTTCAAATCAAATTATTTCGTATATTTTTTAACAACAGTTATAATAAAGGTTAAAAGAACCAGCAAGCCTACACTTTAATAAAAACCTAACATAAAATTTAGAAATACAAATAAATAATTGCTTCAAAGTTTGAAATCAGCTGTTAATGGAAATATTAGAGCAAACAGCTGTTTTATCTGTTATTTTGTTCACTTGTCTGCTGTGGTAATAAATGTAAATACATGTGTTAGTTGATCAGTCTACACCTAACCTAAGAATTTGTTACGACTAAATTTACAAATATTGAAATAAAAAATGTTTTTATAAAAATGAATTATAGAATATGTTAATCAGGGATAGTGTCGCTTTTTATTAGTAAAACTATTTTTCAGTCGGTTTAGTAGTTCCAGAGATTACCCCCATACAAACAAACAAATGTTACCTCTTTATACTATTAGTATAGATTACAACCGTGGTTATTGTTATGGGTTATTTAAGAATATTGGGAAGACGTGTTGTAGCATTGTTGATAATATTTTCTGACAAAATTAAACACTTTTCAGAGATATAAAGGTGAAATTAATAATGCACCCGTTATAAACATTCTGAGAGTGTAAATTAATATATTTAATTATTTAGACTAATTAATTATTTGAAAATTGAACTCTTAGCGCGCGAATTTTACTGCCCTTCTCCAGTTTACTGCTTATTTTTGCCTTATCTCTGATTGAATTAATTGTATAAAATACGGAAAACAACTGTCAGCGAAACAAACTCTAAATTTGAGAAAGTGAAGTAAGTACCAATGTAAGTACCATCGATGTTTAAACCAAATGGTGATATCGATCGTCGAGTTTGATATTTGACAGCAGTGAATATCGCAACCAATATCGGATTATCATATAGAAGGTATAGAAAACGTCTTGAAGATGAAATGGATATTTACTTCGAGATTATTGTATTGAGAATGTGCTGATGTCGCTAAGCCCTCCAGTATTGAGGCTTTGACGGGAGGGGAGAAGGGCTGAATCAGGAATAGAATCTCAAGTTTGGGAATAAAAATATTATCCACGATTTGGGGAGTTTAATTTAGGTCGGGAACACAATGCATATTTTACTGCATTGAAAAACTATATTTTTCCCGTAGAATTTAATATAAATATTTAGCTGTTAAAAATATAAGTACAAATAAATAAGGAGAGAAGCGAGTAATGATCAGAGAAAACGAACTGTGTAACACGTAATGAGACAAACCTTGTACTGACGAGTTGAATTCTTACAGGAACTAAACGTACTTAACGTTTGCTTTTGCAACACCGATCATTTGTAGAAACTTAGAGTTGTTTTACCTGTTTATATACAGATTTTGGCATTGTATTAAGGCAGTGAGCTCTCTGGGTACTTTTCACTGTGGTTTCAATATTGAATCGATATTCACTATAACTGTAATATTCGAATTTTCTTAAACCTTTAAAGTGTTTTTAACGAAGTGAAATATTTTAAGGTTTTACCTTAGAGAGACGTTTAAATTGTGGCTAGAGATAATTAAAAAGAATCCTGGAATAAAAGTGTGTTTCACAATAAATAATTAAGTCCTATATAAGCTAGTGTACGTCCATACGCGAGTAACGAAATGCTTACGCACGGTCATGTAAAATAAATATAATTTTAAAGATACGTCAAGCCGTTTATTCTGTCAAAGTAGTTTTATTTTCCTAGTACAAAATCTGAAATTACTGACAATTTATTAAAACTAAATTTATTGAATGTTTTGCTTACGTATGAAATGTTCTTGTACTGATGAAGGTTGTGACATTTTCCTTCTACACTTATAATCTTACGTTCTCCTAGTAGGCTAAAACATGGAATGTGTGTTATGTAATAGCTTGTTACGGCGAACAATAATGAAATAATAACACAGTACGGATTTTTATAGTTAGAACAACAGATGTGGCTAAGGCAATTTATTTCAGATTTAATTTGTAGGTAGATTAACTAAGAGAAAGTTATGGGCGACGTTTTTCTGTTTTGAACATTAACCCTAATCTGTAATTAACACAATTGGTCATTATGGTACTTTTAACAACTAGGCCTACGGTAAATAAACTATTTGCAATTTTATGTGCCTAGATAAAAGCCAAAGCATTTTATAAGCAATGTTCCCTAAGGCATTGCAATTAAGGAATTTCGCACTACAAAATAATATAAACTTATATGTATATATATATACGTGTGTGTGTATACTAGAGGGCAGCTCCCTGCTTGCTTCGCTCACCAACCCATGGCGACTAGGCTACACTCGCGGTGAAACAAATTCAAATAGATTGTTATGCACTCTGATATTTCCCCGAAAATAACGATTGTAGTATGTTGTCTCTTTGTAGGCCTGCATTTTACCTAAATTTAAAAAAATTATATATTCCATGTAAACAATTTTTAACGTCCGCCATTTTGAAAATTATAAAAGTAAAGCTTTTTTGTAAATCTTAACATACAAAATGATCGTGAAAAATTTGAACTCAGTATCATAACTATGTCTGGAGTTAGAGTGAGTTATTGTAAACAAAAATGGCGGATTTCAACTAAACTAAGCCTAATTCGAAAAGAGTTACTGAACATATTTAATTTAATGTATACAATTCGATCCTGTATAGCGCGCTAAGGGCTTCAGTAACACTCTGTGTAAAAATAAACTATTTCGAATAATTTAATTGAAATTGGGTCGGCGTAGAAACGATAGGTTCGTTACCCCAAAATAGGTTTAAAATCTAAAACTAATAACGTTGTTATTTAGACAAATAATGATATAATACTTTTTTCAAAAAGTTTTACAACCGATTCAAATAATTTAAATGTATTCTATATTTTCATAAATAAAGGTTTTATAATAAAGTGTATATATTTGTTTGCCTGTTATTGTTATATTAATTATTACTTTCACATAAAAGTAAACCAAATACATTGTGAAAGATCTAGATTACACTTTTATAATATCCACTAGTTAAAAAGGTAATACAAATTAAACAAGTAATTTCAAGCGCATATCTATTACCAACATTACAAAACGGAAATATCGTAAATCACTTGAAGATATTGTAACAATGAAACCCTGGCAGGATGTTCAGAGTTTCTATTTTCATGTATAATTTTCTCGGGTTATTACAATGAAAAGCAAGTAAATTGCAAGGGGAGGTTAAAGCAATGTGGGGGGGGGGGGTTCGATGTTGTGGTAAGCCACTTAAACAGATCGTCTAACTGGGGAAACATTTGCATAAATGTTCCATTTGTGAAACTCCGGCGTTATGTTGGGATTAAGCTGAGTTTGTGGGCGGCTCTGCAAAGACCTCTTCAACACATTTATGGGTCATATTGTGTCAGATTTAATCGAATAAACGCGCAGACGTCTCGTTCGCACAACGTGTCAACAATGGTTTTACAATGTTATGACAATCAACAGTTACCCTACACTGTTTCCAAGTACGAACCATCCGAACGGTGAATTATGCGTTTATAATCCTTCAACGATACTTAAGCATCTCTGTTCCAATGTTGAGTAAATAATAAACAATATTCCCAACAATACTTTAACTAAAATTAATGTTTATTGTTCCACCATATTAGTAGAAACAAAATAATAGTATACAACCAAAAACAAATCAAAAAACTTCGACGAAAAGTGGGTCCACACTATTTACTTCCCAGTAAGACATAAATTAATATTATTGATGATGATGATGATAATATTATGTATCTACATAACGCTCCACTTCCCCCTCTTCCCTCACTAGCCGCCTCGGCGATACAAATGCAAATAGATTATTGTACTGTTAGAATATTATGATTAATACAATAAACTGGTTGATACAAGTACAGAAATGTATATTTTATACTAAAAAAATACCATAATAGAAAAATTATGAATTAGGAAGGGTGCAGTGCCACGTGGAAACGATACATCGACAGAGGTCCTTGGATCGATATAAGGTCGTGGTGATATTGGCGACCTAGATCCAGACGAATGAGTAGTAGAGACAACGATTTTGCGTGAATGACAGGATTTATTTTATATATTGGAGACATAAGTTCGAAAACTCAAAATTATTAGAAATGTAAAAAGTAATTATTTCTACAATAACTATACACTACGTTTTCTGTGGTAAAAGTTATACAATTGTAACTATCGTGTAGGCCTAGTCAAACATAATCCAACATCAATTAATTTTATAGTTTTCCTTATATTATTATTTAATTATTTTAAATTATAATTCACATCGAATCAGAATTTTAACAAGTTTGTACGACTCGTTATGTCACACTCGATGTAAACCTTCTCAGTTTGTTTTTATTAACAAACGATGTAATATACTCGCACGTTTTGGCCAATACAGTTTTGGCGGTTAGGCAGAGTTTCTCAATTCTCTCCCAAAAGTTAAAAGCAAATCTGTCAGTGATATAAATTGTATTTTCAATACCGCTCTACTTACTTCCTGGTAAAAACACTATGGCGAGTAATTTATTTGCTATTCGCTTCAATACATTTCCCACGTAGTATACAACAATCGTTATCTCCCAAGTAAGACATATTTGAAGGCGTGTGTTGGGGGGGGGGGGGGGGGATTTGAATTGTTGGACTTCGACCAACGCTCGTTTTCTTTGTAATCAAGTATCGAACAGTCTCGGAATACGTCCGATTTGTCAAGACAAGAAATGTTTGTAGTCCGGCCAAGCGGTTTGTTCGACATGAGAATTTTAACCTCAATCCTTTACGCATATCATATCAACACGCCTAAACGAGCTATGGCACGATGTTATTGGTAAATTGGTTACAACGGGATAGATATAGATTTGCTATTTAATTTGTTGACGTTTTGCTGTGTATATATTAGATTGCTGATTGCTTTTGCGGTCTCTTGAAATTGAAATCGGGTTTGCAGATAAATAGAGATAAATACTGTATTTCAAAAACCGGTCAATGAATACAGTTTTTAAATGTGCTTTCGCCCACAACCGCTTGTCACGGTGAAATGTCATATACATAAATAAGGTTAGTAAAAAACACATCAACCAGATAATGGATATTGAGCATGAATAGTTCAAAACTGTATTTCGCTTCGGTAGTGAAATAGCATATAATTATTGAAATTCAATTGGAATTTTTTAGAGTACCAAAGTAACTGGGAAGTTAAACATGTAAAAATAAATTGTATAACTAATTCATGATTTGAATAATTTTTTATTCTAACAATTCCTGATTACAAATTATATATAACAATATTTCCGTAAATAAACGCTTGAAAATAATGTTTATAAATCGTCGGTTAAATTAGTATTTACTATTTTTCATACATATCCCGTCAGCTTGGAATCAAGGCAATCACCGTTTGCTTTACAAGTGCCAACCTACCTCTCCGTTCAACTCGTCAGACACCATTAACACTATCTGGTGATTTCAACAACTTTGCTTGATTTCACCCTGATGAAATTCGAATGTATTAGCAAGGATTTAGGGTGCTGGGGTTGTTGAATTGGTCCAGTGACGTAGTTTACCAAACACTCTTAGCCTGCGTGCAAAGTGCCTTTGTCACCAAAGGGTCAAAACAGTTTATTTTTGAATATATATTTTGTTCAATTACAATGGTTATTGTAGAAGAGCCATAACATAGAAATGTGTTCTTGAGGATTTTTTTAAAATCTTTTAATTGTTATCATTTAATGGGCTTATTATTTTATTTTATTGTTAACGATTTAGCCAGATTAAGCCATGCAAAAGGTGATTTTTTCACAATCAGCCCTATTTTTAAAAATAACAGTGAAATACCATTGTACCCCTATGAAAATGGTTACACATAGAGAGAAGATCGGTTGCACAATTTTTTAATAAAGTCGTACTTTTATTCTCAACTTATTCTCTTTATAATATTCCATAGGCCTGGTGATTACAGATATATTAAATTTAGGTCTTTTTTTATTTACTAGAAACATTAGTGGTTTCACGTATTTTCAAAGAAACATATGTGAAGAAGGCAACAATTATAAAATATTTTAAAGTTTATTTTTATCTTTTTTGAATAACAACTACCAAAAATAATTAACAATAACAACGGAAGTGTTTAAATCAAATGTATTAAGTGAACTAAGTTGGCACTTACTTGTTAAGTTATTTAATTATACATTTTTATTTCAGACTATTTTCGCTGTTTGTGTTTATAGTTATGTTATTGTGTTCATTTATTTCCTTTGTTTTCAGGTACAGTAAATATACGATGAGTTCTGTGTAAATCTGCCTGCAAACACTTTTTACATCTGTTGGTAAGTGAAGAAAGGCAAAACATAATAATCAAATGAAATTTAGATTAATTTCACAAACTTAACGTTACATACCGAATTCTATAACCGTTTTCTATAACTGAATTAAACTGGAAAGCTGCTACCTTAATTGGAAAGTGACTTTAAGAATTTTACAAAATGATATTAAGAACACTCAAATACTCAATGTATCGTTGATAGTACTAATACCGGAGAATTGAAACTATATTTTAGAGTATTATTAGGCTATCAAAAAATAAGTTCCAAATCTTAGCAAAATAAATACACTTATTGAAGAAACTGACATGGATGTCTTAGAATATGAATAGTACTTCCTGCAAATCGTGCAACTATTAATTTGCTTTGCTTTGATACAATTGATAAGGTATAGTCTTCAAATTTATTCGTTTACATTATCGTACGTTATCGTCTTACTCTATCGTTTGCACAGATCTCATGTGAATTTATATTAATTAATTAATATGATTACGCCATTTGCCTTACTAAATATGTGTGATCATTCAGTTAGCCATTGGTTTTTAATAAACACAATTTTTGACACTAGTAAATCTCTCTATTATAGAAAAGATTCTGTAAACATATATATATATATGTTATTTTTTTGTGAATATAATAACTTTTTATTTTAATAAATACCTTATTTTCTGGAAAATGTAAAAAAGTGTGTCTATTTCTCACAATGGAAATGTCAGCTAATTACGGAATATTTCCATTCGTATTTTTTATCTGTTTTAATGTATTAAAAAACTCACCTGTATTTTTAAAGTTTGGTATAGAAATATTCTTAAGAAAACACTAACAACATTTTATATAAAAACAATGTTTTTGCCATTTTTTTTCATTTCAAATTAAATACACCGTCTACTAGAATAGAAAGTAAAACATCAAACTTCCTTCCTTGAAGGTATTTTTAAAGAAATTCACCCTTTCTTCATCATAAGTATTAGATGAGAAAGTCATGTAACGTTATTTGAAAGTATTGTTGAGTTACTTACCCGTGGTTCCTTAAAAAAAAGTATTCGCTGAAAAGTCACCCTCATTATTTGAAAGTATTCGATGAGTCAGCCCTCATTCCTTGCAAGAAAGTATTCGCTAAGAAAGTGATGGCACCTTATTTGAAAGTATTTGTTGAGAATCTCATGCCACATTATTTAAAAGTATTCGTTGAGAAAGTCATGCCACATTATTGAAAAGTATTTGTTGAAAAAGTCGTACCACATTATTTAAAAATATTCTTTGAGAAAGTCATGTAACATTATTTAAACGATTCGTTGAGAAAGTCATGCCACATTATGTAAAAGTACTTTTTGAGAAAGTCATGTCACATTATTAAAATTATTCGTTGAGAAAGTCATGCCACATTATTGAAAAGTATTCGTTGAAAAAGTCAAACCACATTATTTAAACGATTCGTTAAGAAAGTCATGCCACATTATTTAAAAGTATTCTTTGAGAAAGTCATACCACATTATTTAAAAATATTCTTTGAGAAAGTCATGCCACATTATTTAAACGATTCTATGAGAAAGTCATGCCACATTATTTAAAAGTATTATTTGAGAAAGTCATGCCACATTATTTAAAAGTATTCTTAGAGAAATTCATGCCATATTATTGGAATGTATTCGCTAAGAAAGTCATACCACATTATTTAAAAATATTCTTTGAGAAAGTCATGCCACATTATTTAAACGATTCTATGAGAAAGTAATGCCACATTA
>JAGFPH010001226.1:216214-234423 GCA_018207615.1 Philaenus spumarius | reverse complement strand
TGCTATGGTAAACCTTTTGTTTGCTTTTACCAAATCAAAAAAAAACTTATAGTTAGTTGTGAAGAATTGTAAAAAACCTGATTTTAAATTAGCCCAATTGGTTGCAAATAAACATGTTTTGATTCATTGTAGGCCTAACCTAAAAATATGTTCAGTTTTTTATTCAAATCAGCTGTTTTATATATAATATTATTATGTAAGAACAAATGTTTGAATTGAATTAAAATATAGTATGCATTAGTTGGTCTTTGTTTGTTTTAAGTTGGTTAATCTAACCTAAAAAAAACTGTTGGTTTTGAAGAATAATAAACTGATAAGTAAAGTCGCTATGGTAATGAATGTAAACAAACGTGACGTGTTGCTAAGCTTTTTATACGAACAGCTGTTTTTGTGCGCTGTGGTCTTGATTCCATACAAAAGAGGCTGTTTAGTTTTTCCAAATTTGAAACTTTTTCGGGAAACTTTTCAAATTTGTCTTTATATAAAAACCTGGATCGGACTATTACGAACATTTTAAAGCAAAAAAATATCCAAATTGGTCCAACCGTTCTCACGGGATGCGCTTCTAAAGGAACAATAATTCATTTTTATTACATAGATATGTGTGCAGGCTTAGATGTTAGTTCTCAAAAACAACACTAACAAATTTGATGAAATTTCGTTTCATGTGTGTTTTAGCACGAGAAACTGTTTGTCAGATTCCCATCATTGGAAAAATTGCAATAGGAAAAAGCCCAATAATTGTAATTTATTTTTGACATCGACTATTAATAGAACAAATTAATAACCATCCAGTAAATTTATCAGAGCTTCTACTACGGGCTTTCGGATTATTTAGAGCACGCATCGAGATAGTGGGAGTATTTCGCGTGCAAGCTAAAATCATACTCATCTGTTCAGTTTTATGCAAGTATAGTGTGTAATGTTTAATGAATAATGAGAACGGAATCAGCCAACCAAAAAAAGCACTTTTAATTGGCTGATTTGCCGAAACGGCATTTTTTTATAATTTGCTATTTTTTGTGGGGAAAACATAATTTTACAAGAATGTTCTTTTAAAATGCAAAATTTGTCCTTTCAAAATGCATAGGTCGGTTGATGAATGATTTTCAATGTTGGTGCAATAATCAGCTGTTTCTGCAACAACTGTTGTTATGGAGGTTGTGTACTTGTGTATAGTCACCATAGCTAAGTTGTGATGTGTATAGGGTGTCACACAAAATTACTAAACATTCGTCATTTATTTCAATGTATGCAATACCCGCTAAGGTTTTTGCAATATATACCTAATATATAGGTAATGTAACAAAACTAAATGCATTACTAACTATGAAACTAAATCATGAGCAGATTTTTATTGTGAGTGTAAATCTTTAATTCTAGTAAGTCTCTGTAATTTGATACGGATAAGCACTATTTATAAACAACAAGCTTTATCTAGGCCTACCCGTAACTATGCTGTAAGGATTTTTAGCTCGGTAAATTTGTACAATTATGAGGATTATAGTGTAATATATTTTTAGTAATAACAATATATTAAATATAATGTTCCTGCGCACGTTGAACATGTGTAGGCACTTTTCAAACAATTATATAACCAATTCAGGATGTAAATGTTTTGAGGTTAGAAGTAATTACTACATATAACCATGTCTTTAAAGAATTTTCAACATGGTAAATAAATAAACAGAGTCTGATACGTCACGGTGAACAAATGATTATAGCTCAGACATGGTTGAATTGTTTCATTTATTCGTCGTATTTAATACGAATAAATTAAAATCCTCTATCGAAGATTCCGTTGAAAAGTTTTGAGAATTCGTTTTAATTAAAGTGACATAACATTAAAATATATTCTAGGCTTGGTTATGTGTTGAATTCTGTTTACTAATGAGATGTATCAATGTACATTACTATTTCTATAATAACAACATAAAAGTGGTAAACATTACCTTAAATAAATCAAGTAGTTGTCGAAATATTACAACTGATGGACGAAATCAGCTGTTCGTATGGCAATGAATCTATTTTGTTACTCACGTACGGACACACTCACACACGGATACAGTCGCTTTTATAAGAACTAATTACTTAAAATATAGACTAAATAATTTGATCACGGTGGTTTCTTCAACAGTGCATGTTATAAAGCCTGAAATAATTAATTAAACTTAGTGAGGCAGTTAAACACCATTAGATAAATCGCTTTCGTTCTCAAAGTGGGATATTGAAAAGTTGAAAGCACTTTTGTTCGGTAATCTAATACCTGCCAAAGTAAACCAATGGTCGCGTTTTTATCAACATGTATGTTTGCGTTAATCTGTTTGAAAAAATATTATTTACAGCTTATTCTCGTTTAAGCTGAAAGTGGAATGTAGTAGAAATTGGTTTAATATGACCGCGAGCCAATAAGTAAATGAAAATATAAAAACTGTGTCCGTTTAGAACCGTCATCTTGGAATAGACTAAGGTATTTAAAAGATTACAGAACGTTTGCTTTTGAAAGACCCATGTCGAAACGGCACATGGAAAACAATTTTTATTTCCAATCAAGTTGAAATTGTTGAGAGTTATAAATTAACATTTTTTTATTAAGTTTTGTAGTCTACCCGCCCCCTGCTCGCTTCGCTCGCCAACCCCCACGGTAACTCGCTTCGAAGCAAATGCAAACAGGTTATTTTATATAAATAGGCCCTACTATTATTAAATTCTAATATGTTTTATTTATTTTAGTTAGGATGTAACATAGTGGTTTCTTATTTTTAAATTCTTTAATTTATTAAGTGTTTATTCTCTAGCTTTAAAGAAAGTATAACAATCAACATTTTTACTAGTCTACATTTTCACCCCTTAGCAGCATGCGACAAAATGTCAGTCTATGATACTTTTTGTATGTATGTTGTAAGAAATAAATGTACAAATTTTCAGCTCACTAACTTTAAGGAGAATATAACAGTTAATGTTTATTGTTTTAGGGGTTGTTTTCACATTTTCACCCCTTCGCAACAGGCGATAAAATGCAAATCTAGTTTACTTGTTCTATGTATCTTGTAAGAAATAAATGTACAAAATTTCAGCTCTCTAGCTTTAAGAAAACTATAAAATTTGATATTTATTGTTTTAGGGGTTGTTTTAACCACTGAATCAAAATTAATTCTAGCCTATGTTACTCAAGGACTGGCAGCTTTGTATTAGTAAAACTATTTTTTTCAATGGGTTCAGTAGTTCCAGAAATTACCCCAAACAAATAAACAAACAAATTTTATCTCTTTATAATATTATTAATAATAACCCCAAAGCTAAGATGGTAAATAATGTTAAATATTGAAATCAAATTATTTCGTATGTTTTATATCAGCAGTTATAATAAAGGTTAAAGTCTACACTTAAATAAAAACCTAACCTAAAAGTTAGAAATTTAAATAATTGCTTCATAGTTTGAAATCGGCTGTTAATGGAAATATTTTTGTAAACAGCTGTTTTATCTGTTATTTTATTCAATTGGTTGCTATGGTAATAAATGTAAATACATGTGATGATTCATCAATCTGGGCCTAGCCTAAGATATTTTCCGACTAAATTTACAAATATTTAAATAAACAATGTTTTTATCAAAAAGAATTATAGCCTATGTTACTCAGGGATAGTGTAGCTTTTTATTAGTAAAACTAATTTTTCAATCGATTCATTAGTTTCAAAGATTACCCCATACAAACAAACAAAAAACAAACAAAATTTCTCTTTATAATATTATAGTATAGATAGGTCATCTCAGGTTATTGTTTTATGATTTTCAAAGTGGAAAGGCAGCCCTTGACAAAAGCATGGGAAAACGATACTTTCATTTTCTTCAAAGTGGAATAAAAAACTATAATATTTTATTTATAAAGATCATATTTCTATACGTGATTCATAAACTAATTTTAAACGTTTAAAATTCTAAACATAAAAAATATCGTCAACACCGAACGAAATATTTGTTTTTAAAAGTTACAATGTTTCAGTAAAACACTCATATTTTCTGAGCTGTAGCTCCGGTTTTCCAATTAAATTCTCGACGGTGTACTATATTTTCATTATTATAAAATGAGAATTATAATTTTATTGCTGACCGTTCAAAAACAAAACAAAATTTCGTTTCGTAACAAGCCAAAAACTGAAAAAAAAATTATTAAGCTGAAATTTCTTTCAATTATAGCGTAATTGCTAGTATACACAACATATTAAAATCATAGATTACATAAATAATTCGTAAAGTGTTTATATTATAAATAAGTTACGAAAATAAGCTAGATTCTTTAATAACATAAAACTTGATTTTTGTATAAAGCATTTTAAGTTTTAGTCCTATCGTATTTTATATTTTACACAGTTGTTTATGTTAATGTAACTAATATATTAAAAAGTAATAAGATAATTATTATACGATTGTTTGATAAAAATAGATGTAAAACGGTTTACATATTTTATTGCTTTCAAACGGTCTCTGAAATTATAATTCTCATTATATTATATTAAGGAAAATATAATTTGTTGGTCATAATTTAATTTGGTATTCAAATCCGTTTAGATATTTAAATTCCATCAAATGGATATATTTTGTATGTGCTTACTTAAGGTCAGTCCATTTGCGTTTTAAATTTGGTTAAAAATCTCTTCTATCATGTAGACTATCATGACTTCTATTCTATGACTCATTCTTATTAAAGAACTAGCTAGCCCGACCCGGCTTTGCACGGATAGACAAATCAAAGTTGAATGTATATTAACAAAAAATATATTATATCAATAAATTTATTACACTATGTATTTCTTACGGGGATTTTTAGTAACTTTGACCCCCCAAACCTCCCCTAAAATTTAAATTTTTTTAAAAACCCGTTCTTACGAGCACCTAGGGCCCTAGAGGAAGCTACATAATACATTTCATTCCAATCGTTCGATGTTTCTTTTTAGTAACTTTGACCCCCCAAACCCCCCTAAAATTTCGAATTTTTTAAAACCCTTTCTTAGCGAGCATCTATGGCCCTAGAGGAAGCTATATACCAAATTTCATTCCAATCCGTTCTGTAGATTTTGAGAAATCGTGATTTAGTAACTTTGACACCCCAAAGCCCCCCCTAAAATTTCGAATTTTCGGAAACCCTTTCTTAGTGCGCGTCTAGAGCCTATAAAGAGTATTACTGCCAAATTTCATGTTTGTAGGCCTCGTGGTTTTGGAGAAACTGCGATGAGTCAATGAGTAAATGGTATTTGGCTTTTATAAGTATAGATGAGTTTAATTCTTTATTGGCAAAATTAAACTCCGGATTATCCGCATATCTCTTTTACAATAAATTACGACACTTAAAATTTGTATCCGGAGGAAGAAGACGAATCGACGCAACGAATTGTGACAAAATGCTATTGAAGAAACTTCAGCCACAAATAAAGAAGAGGTGTTCCGACACGAAAAAACAAAGACAATTAACCGATTTTGTTGTTAAAAAGTAAGAAAATAAATACATTATTGTTTATAATGTATGCAACTGTATGTATTGCCATTTTTTAGTAAATAAAACTCGTAAAAAGCATTTTCGGTGATGATTTTAGTCCTATATCGTATTATCCGTGGCTACAGCGCCGCGGATAAACCGGACTTTACTTGTTGCTTTCTTAAGTTCCGCGCGGTTCAGCACGCTTAATATCAGCTGTTTTGATAAAGTTTCGTAATGTTCAAATACATTGTAACATTTTGTTTAAATAGTTTGATCGTGAACGTTTGATGCCTTGAACACTTTCAGTTTGAAACCTCTGTACATTTTGTGTAGGGTGAGTCAGAACTAATGTCTGAGTAGCTAATTCTATAGCTAAAAATAATAAAAAAGTGTATATTAACATAGGCCCGACAACGCTTCGTTTTCCAGATATCCGCTATTTTTTTTTTTACAAAATAATTCATACCTAGAGAAATATTTGACTGATTGAGTTCGAACTTGGCAAAATGTTTAATCTAACAATGATGTATCTAAACAGAATAAGCGATTATATCCAATCATGTGTGTTTCAAAATGGAGGATGTTTGAAAATTTCAAAAACCGGACATTTTAACAAAAAATGTCTAGACACCTTTCCTTTTGTAGTCCTTTTGATTCCCTATCGGATGGTGTAATTGCCAAAACAATCGGATGAAGTATAATAGTCAAGTTATGTCTAAAAATTGTATTGTTCAACCCGGTATCCTATATACTAACACAGTAAACACAACAATATTGTATGCACATAATATGCTGTTATTATCTTTAACTTAGCTATATATGAATAACTTAAATTTAACTTAGCTCTCTAGATATGAATTATTTTGTAAAAAAAAACAAAATGGCAAATATCTGGGGCCCTATGTTTATATGAACTTTTTTCTTATTTTTATTTGTAGAATAATTACCGAGACATTGCCGTATAGTTTGAGTGTAGGAGTTTTGCCTACGGGTATCAGGTAGAAAGGGTCCCCATCCGCGAATTCCTCATATTGCGGAGTTTTGCCTACGGTTGGGGGTGGGCGCGAGAGGGGGAGGGGGAGAGAGAGAGATTCCTGTAGAGAAAAGAGACAAAGAGACTCTTCTAGCGATTATAAAAGAAAGAATTCTGCCAGGTACAAAAATTATCACTTTACAGGTACCGTATTATCACTTTATATAATTAGAATAAAAAAAAAACTAGAGGACTTACCTAAACTGTTTAGTCACAGTATTTTGCCGATAACAGTATGATTATAATATTTGTATAATTATAATATTTCGTCGTATTATAATTACGAGAAAGGTGGATGCTCTTTAATAATCACTACAAGAAACGGTGTCTCTCCCTCCCTCACACTCTCTTTCTCCCGCCCCCACCGTAGGCAAATCTCCGCACCAAGAGGTTGCCGACGGCATCCCCCCCATCTACCTGACACCCGTAGGCAAAACTCCGGTTCCCGTATAGTTTGAACCACCCTATAGCAGTAGAAGAGTTATATTTATGTTTTGTAAAGTAAACACAATCAATTATATTTAATAACATACAGGTCGTTTCAAGTAGCTGTACGCATGCGCGTTCAACCTATTCCAGTCAGACTGTTTCTCGGCCCGACTTCTTTATTGTCACACAATAACAATAAAGGCTGCGTTATTTGTGTTTTTGTAAGAGTTATCTTCTGATAAGACTTGAAGGAGTGGTTCTTTGACGCGCACGTGTTCCGCGCGGGTCTGTTTACTCGTGATTATTTCGGGACCGATCGAAACATTTCTGCACAATTTACATTCCGTCTGCCAAACAAACAGCGTGTGTTGACGGTAAAGTCCGTGCGTCTTGGTGCGGTGTGAGAAGAATAAGTTTATTTTGGACTTCAAAAGGGATTGTTTTTTTTAAACAAAGTAGCGAAACTGAAAGAGTTTAGAAAAGTACTTGAAAAGTTAAGATCCGTTTACGCTATATCTGAATAATTTAAGTAATTCACTTCAACCGGTCAGTGGCTGTTCGAAGATAAAATTAGTGCGGTTGTTGCACTTTGCAGAAAATGTTTAGACTTTTTTAAACTGTTTAAAAAATCCTCAAAGAAAACAATCAAACATGTTTATTTAGACTACTTTAACGTAAATTGTTACAGTTCAACCTGATCTATTCTTTAAAAATAAAATCCGTTCTTCTTTTTAGCTGAATTTTCGAAGAAATTGCCATTTGAAGACCATACCCAAAATTCATTGAAATGTATATGTTTTATTTCCGGATTGATAAGTGGTAGTAAATGTGCTGCGAAAATTGCTGAATTTTTGGGGAAAGGGTCGTAGTAGGATTCTTCGGATAAACTTTTTTTGTTTGTCGATCCGATTCAAAATGAGGAAGTTAGACCGTTTAATCGTTTTTGGGTAGGGATTCGAGGCGTATATAAGTATATGATTTCCCCCACCTTGATAAGAGGTAGGAAATATGCTTCAAAATTGCAGAATATTTGGTGAAAGGGTCCTTGTGGGATTTCCCAAATACGGATTTTTATTTTTCGATTCATCACACGATGCTGGCCTATTTCATTCGGGGACACACGAATTGCCACAAATTTTGGGTCCATCTGAAACGCACGAACTGCCACAGTCATTAGAGGGGATTAGAAAGGGTCAACTCGCAAGATAAGAAACACACGAACTGCCACAAGGGTTCGGTCAGGTAGCGGCTCCAAGTGAGGGAAAAACGGGAATTATACTCCCTCGGTTACCCCCATCCCCCCACCCACATACTTGTCTTCTTTTCTGGTATTTTCGAAGGCATTAAACAGTCTTGTTACATACCTAACAGTGGGAAGATGTCTCTTCCGGAATTTAGTGTGGTGTTGAGTGAAAGGGGTCAGGAGTGTTTCACTATTGATGGGTTTAGATTTGTTAAACAGTATGTTTATAATTGTTCTATGTTAGGTTAGGTTAGGTTAGGTTAGGTTAGGTTAGGTTAGGTTAGTTTTATTAACTTCGTGCTATGTTAATAACAGTTATTTTTAAAGGATTCTTGATACTAGAAACTATTAAATGCAATATTGATTGGAAATAAAACGCTCCTGTTGCAATATTTTTTTGTCTCGATGCTGAGCTATCACTTCTTTGACTTCTTGAGGCCGATTGAAAACAATGGTTATTACTCACAGCCTTAGCCGTTTTTCCCTGACTTATGTTTGAAATATAAGTAATGTGCAGGAATATCATCGAGGGATAACCGCGGGAGTATAATTCCCGTTTTTCCCTCACTTGTAGCCGCTACCTGACCGAACCATTGTGGCAGTTCGTGTGTTTCTTATCTTGCGAAATGACCCTTTCTAATCCCCTCTAATGACTGTGGCAGTTCGTGCGTTTCAGATGAACCCAAAATTTGTGGCAGTTCGAGTGCAGCCATTTCATTCAACAGAAAATGGCAATGTTAAAGCGTGGAAATTGCACGATTTCTCCTACAAATAAGCCCGAATACAATTTGTGAGCAATATCATTCGAAAGGCAATTAAATTTACTATAAACCTGTGTAAGGTATTTTTGGAACAGTTCCCGCAACTATGAAAAAATTCATAGGAATCTCCCAATAAATGATTTTTTCATTAACCACGTAAAGAAAATTCTGCTTTAGTAATGCGACAGAGCTGTTTACGCTTTTTTTAAATTTATGTTAGTAAACACGATTCTTACATAACAGCATTTACACAATATAGATTCGACCTTGTCAAAGTTGTTTGCACAAACCCATTCGTGGGCTAGTGTAACGTAAAGTCATATTTTAAAAAGATAAAATATTCCAAACTTGTGGATTTGGTATATAAATGATATCAAATATTATTTATTGAAATTAATAGTTGTAGTCTAGAACCTAGAATTCCACACGCTGAGTAAACAAAACTACCTTCCACCAGGACGCGAGGGTCGTGTCTGCGTGAACGACAGTGCTCTCTTCCCCCTCGCAGCCTCGCATTCAGCTGTGCGTATACGTAGAACAGCCAAACACCACGCAACTGGAACTGTAAAGCGCACAGTTCCTTGCAAAGATCTGTGTATCTTTTTCCTAAACGGGGGAATGGTTACTGTCATTTAGCTTCATGATTGTACAAGTATAAAGAAAAATGACTAACTGTATTAAATGTTACCAATAACACAATATTAATGTTTAAGCTCTTGGATCGGCGTTACAGTTGTCCTGATTGGTTAGTGCTGCACGTGGTGATCTGAATAGTGTAACACTTACGTCCATGTCACAGAGAAATTAATAAAGTAAGATATGAATCAGCTGTTTCCTATAGTGACTAATGGAACAGAGATTTGGTCTAAATGAATAAATGACGCAATACATAAATAATACTAATCATTTTAATTTTCATATAACTATATTTCTTAATGACGCAAAGTAATTACAGTAGAATCATTTTTTTTTTTTATATAAACAAATAATAAAACATAAAAGCAGACTGTAAAAGTAGGTAATGTAAAAGCAGACTTAAAAAATATATATTAAAATATGATCGTGTGTAAAATGTGAGAACTATATAAAAACTTTATTTCAAAAAGTAGTGCGTTGTACGCGAATAATAAAACGGTAGTCGAAATTATAAACAGTTCAATAAATAAAATATAATAACAATACATAGCACAATCTAACATGAATCGAGAACTTAATATGAAAGTATGTACAGTGATCATGGATGCAATGAAAAGAGAGAGAGGGGAACAACTTGCCTACGTGCCGAAAAGCAGGTAGCCTAGCGAATTGGTTACGCCACAGAACATTCTAGAAGCAGTAGAGGGGATCAAGATGGCGACATAGCTTATGTTTGTTGAAGGAAGCCGGCGTGTGTTGTCGCAAGAAAGATGTGATTTTCTTTGAAAAAGTGGTGACAAGTTGGTCATAATGTAAAGTAAATGTACTTTGGAGGTGACGTGATTAAAAATATTAAGCTGATCATGTAGGATTGGTTGTTTATCGACGGATATTCTTTCGATGTGCTTTGTTGGAACTTGTGTAAGGTAGGCTTCAGAGGTGAATTGTGAAATCGACGAAAAAATCCTAGGTAACGGACAGTGCGACGAATATAATAAATAAAACTGTAAGTAATAATGGCCATAAGACATTTCTTTAGTCTGCAAACGTAGAATTTTTTTATTTTTTAAAAAAGCTGACTTCTTTTAACTTTTATTGCGTCATCACTTAAGATATGGTTCACAAAACTTTGCATAATTGTAGATAATTTCTTGAGTTGTTTGTAGATATATGTACTACTATGTTTATGTTTCTTAATTGTTGTAAATATCAATTTTTTATCATGTTTGAGTAAATAATTGTTGTCTTGCCGCAATGCCTTGAATTTCTTTATATAGCCACGTGTGTCCATTTTGCCACTACTTTAATTAGCCAGGTTCCCACCCCTAAGAAAATAGAGTTAATTAACAAGTATCTTTCAGTGATTAGTAATTATAAATGAATATATGCAAACAGAGCATAAGTAGGGTTATATGTGGATTATCGCAAATCATCATGATTATTATATTTTTTTATTATTGAGATTATGGGAGTCAAGTGAAGGTGATTTTTAAGGTGAATTTAAGTAAGGTGAGTTTTAAGGTTATAATAGTAAGGTGAATTGAGGTAAGGTGAAATATATAATATTGTTCTACGTTGGAGTTGGAAGAGAGATGTATGAAGAGTTAAGGTGGGCGATGATTTATTATTGTAGTGAGGCAATAGGCCTAGGAGGTGCATAAGCAGTTTTTAAGTAGTACATGAGCGACGATTCTTGTTTTTAAGGTAAATAGGTAAGGGAGGTATTGAAGAGATATTAATGGTTATTAGATAATCCACATATAGCGTTTTTATTTTTGATTTAAAACATATTTTTTTTTATTTTTGAACTTTTTACCGAACCCCATTTTTTTACACAGTATAACATAACATTTTATTTTATTTTTTGTAACCTTCCGTTACAAAATGGCTTTCCCAACGTGGGGCTGATAAACAAAAGCAGCTATTATTTCATTATTTTTTGTAAACATCCGTTACAATAGTTGGGAAAGTAAGCTATAACGTGAGTTTTACATTACCGCTTCAACGAGCCATAATAAACCCAACAAGTATGTATACATTCAAGAATGGGGACCAGTAAAATTGTATTACATCGAATGAATGAAACACATATGTTTCCTGATGTTTTCAAAAATATTGTATTCTGCATAATTTCCCTGTACTCTGATTAAATATATATACCTCTGTTGTAGAAATTTCAGGACTTGGCTGGCTTTCGAGACTTTTAACCCGTTTGACCTATCATTTTTAAGAAATGTCTACTCTTACAATTCGGTGGTTTTAAAACGGTGATAACATCAGCCATTTTCCCACTATGGAGGATAACACTTTAAAATGTCGAATGGAAACTCCCATTTTGTACTACGTTTTCAGATTGTATACATACTTGTAATACTTTTTATTGTTTGCTTATTTTTTTATAAACCCAACCATTTTCATGTAAATTGGAATTGATATTTGGATTTTTATATTTTTTAAAGTTCTGCCTAAAAGTAGGAAATACATAATAATTCCCATTTAAGTTTCTGAATTTTTGTTTTATCAGGTCTCATCGTAAAAAGTTCAAATTTAACAAAACTTTACGGTTTTAGATTATCCGCAAAAGACTTAAAACATTACAGCCGCTATATATATATAATATATATATATATATATATATTTTTTTTTTAATTTATACTTTTGATGCTGTGACTTGTTAAACGTGAAGTTACAAGTATGTTTTCAGCATCCCTCTAATTTCCACTTTAAACTAAAACTTTATGTAAAAAGATTCAACTATCTGTGTATGGAACCAAGGTCGAGGTGTTCGGCTGTTGTGTACATTTGCACATAGAAAGTAGACCGCGAGGCTGCAAGAGAGATAGTTCTGTAGTTCCCGCAATACCGACCCTAACTGCGTATGTGGGTTATTCGTTGGAGTTTTCTGTAAAATTAATTGTGGTTTGCATATAACCAAAATAAGAGGCAAGTGTTTACAAGCGAAATTTTAGCATCACTCGATCGAATTACTAATGCAATAATATAAACCAGCCTTCTCCAGGTTAACTAAGCTTACTAATTTCCTCGATTGTATTTGCACACTATCAACCATTTTATCGCGATCCTAACGGAACGCTGTTTGAGAATTGTGGGCGGCGCAAGCATAGTTAAATTGCAATTAGTACAACCTACAGAACTTCTTCAAATTCAATGTACTGTAATAAAGTGTGGCGCCTTGGCAAGAAACAGCGGCGCCCCCTCCCACTCTGATGGATAAATATAACTGTGCTAATGATGCTTTAGTTGTTTGAACATGTTAAGTTTAGCTTTATTGTTTAGTGATAACTGTTGCATCCGGCTTTCCTCTTAAAGTAACAAACCTCGTGAATAACCTTCCTTCGGAGATATTTTTAAGGGCATTAATTCTGTCAAATATCATCTCAATATCATTATCAAATATTCATTAACAGAACGCTTAAGTAAGATATTTTTGCTTTTGTGTGGTTAGGATAATTTTAAATAAATTCAATTTTAGTGAGATCATAATTTCCTTCTTTTTTTATCCCTTAAATAGCCGCCATTTGGGATAGGGTGGCTCGAAAATAATTTTGTTTATTTACACATCTTATAAAAAAAATAAATAAAATACTACCGGAATGAAGGAACTATTTGAAATTCTTTAGTTACCTCTTAGGTCCAAGTTGGACTCCTACGGTGTGCACCAAAATAAACAGTACTGAAGTCAAAGCAGCTATAGTTGGGTTATAGAACAGCTGATCACATTGTTGATTGTTGCCAGATCTCATTGCTTATTACTACTTTCCTGTTTGGGGTTAGTTAAAGAAGTAATGGTTCTTAACATAGCAGAGAAAGATTTTATCTTAGTGTATTATTCTCGCTCATACGGAACAGGTCATTTCGGTGGTCCTAGTTTGATGCGAACTGCTGTAGAGTTTCAAGAACTATTTCTTAAACAGCCGCCAAGTAATGGTGTAATGATAAGTGTTGTTGACAAAGATGGATAGTGTTTTGTTTCAGCGTAAAGAGTGTGCAGGTCACCATGAATGAAAACCACTTCTTCAGCAAGTCCTTCAAAAAGCCTTGTATAGAATACACATTGATCATAATCCTAGGGCCCAGGCCTTTAAAAATGTATGATTACCTAACTTTTGAGACTTCGTATATCTCATATTTAAGTCGAGTCGGATAACATTTTTATTTGCAACAATTCTCGGTAGTGGGGCGTTTTCCTTTGAGAACCCGGCAAAGGATTAATTTGATGCGGTGAAAAAATGTATAACCTAAATAATAATATTTCTTTTAATCGAAAGTTTGTTTTATGTAGAAAGCGAAAAACATTTTGTCGGACAAAATATTAAAGTCTCAAGAGATAGGTATAGTTGCGTACAACCTAACTCTGAACCAAAAGGTTAGGTAAGAAAAGGTTACGGTCTTTCACCCACCCGACCCTAATTAGTGACGCTTGGCTGCACTCAATGAGAACAAGACTAGGTACCTAATACCAAAAAATCAGTTAAATTATTGACCAAAATTATTAAAAACCATTATCATATTACGTTTTGTATTTCAATTTCGATTATTTTTATACTAAATTTGATGTAAATCGGACAATTTTGACCAACTTGTACCGCCAAACTAGTTTTTATTTTTAAAACTAACTTTGAATGAACAGTGGAACTAAAATACAATTCATATAAAAACATGAGCATATCGAGGGACAAAAAATACTCTATGTATGATTGTAATAATTTTGTATTGCTTGATAACCAGAACAAATCGCCGGTTTCAAGGAAAATTTGAAAACATAATTAATATACTATGTAACTTAATTTAATATACAATAAATACAAAATAATACATAGCGACAAAAAAGTGAATGTACTTAAGCGAGAATTAGATTGTCTTATATCTTGTTTTATTTGTATTTACCATAGTTAAATTTAAGGGATGTAAAGGGTGTCCAGTAATTACGGGATCAAACTTCGGGGAATGGTTCTATGGACCAAAATGAGAAAAAAAGTGTGTATAAACATAGGCCCGAAAAAGCTTTGTTTTCCACATATCCGCCATTTTGTTTTTTGTACAAAATAATGTAAATCTAGAGAACGGTTTGACTGAATATGTTCAAACTTGGCATGAAGTTTAACCTAACAATGACATATCTAAAAAAATAATTAAATCCAATCATGCGTTTCAAAATAGCGGCTGTTGAACAAACCAATTATTACACATAACTTAACTATTATCCTTCATCCGATTGTTTTTACACTAGGGAATCAAAAGGACTACAAAAAAGGTGTCGACATTTTTTTCGTTAAAATGTACGGTTTTTAAGTTATTTAGGTTTTAAATTTATTTAATGTATGGTTATGAAGCAATTAAAAATTATTACAATCATACATAGAGTATTTTTTGTCCCTCCATATGCTCACGTCTTTATGTGAATTGTATTTTAGTTCCACTGTTCATTCAAAGTTAGTTTTAAAAATAACAAGTTGGTCAAAATTGTCCGATTTACATCAAATTTACTATAAAAATAATCGAAATTGAAATACAAAACGTAATATGATAATGGTTTTTAATAATTTTTGACAATAATTTAACTGAATTTTTGGTATTAGGCAACTAGTACTTGTTCTCATTGAGTGCAGCCAAGCGTCACTAAGTAGGGTCGGGTGGGTTGAAGACCGTAACCTTTTCTTACCTAACCTTTTGGTTCAGATTTAGGTTGTCCGCAACTATA
Source organism: Philaenus spumarius (assembly GCA_018207615.1). Taxonomy (NCBI): domain Eukaryota; kingdom Metazoa; phylum Arthropoda; class Insecta; order Hemiptera; family Aphrophoridae; genus Philaenus; species Philaenus spumarius. The sequence goes on along the minus strand of JAGFPH010001226.1, from coordinate 219,122 downwards.
ATCATAAACTTTTAAAGACTTGGGCCCTAGGACTATCAACAACCGTCAGTGTAGATTATTGGGCCTCTATGTTAGCAAAATACAAAAACCCTAAACTCTTACAAATGGTTGGTTTTCAAAAGAAAGTCATGTACACATATTTGAACAAGAAACTTTTAAATTGTTTATCTTGTTGTCCGTTAACAATTAAAATGAGTGCCAATGACCACACTATTAGAAGACATGTAATGATAATCTTAAATACAATATGTAGGTCTACAATCAATACAACATTATTACACAAAATATCCCCGATATAAAGATAAGAGTCATGGAGAAAGTTTAACATAATATGGGTTTGCTATGGTTATATTCAGTAATCATATGAGGAGTCGGAGGGAAAAACGATGAGGGTGGGTTTTTCCTACAACTGAGATAAATGATTTTTAAAGTTTAAAACCTTTTCACACAGTCAAATATAATAAAATTAATTATCTTTATATCTTAAAAAAAAAATTCAAATGGTTGCCTTTAAAGACCTCATTTTATAAATAAAAATAAAAGATACTTTTTTATTAATTTAATTATAATTAGTCTAATTACCATTTATAAGAGGGAAAAACGATGAAGGTGTTGCAGTTTTGCGGAAAAAACGATGAGTATATTTTTAAAATTACTAACTTTAATTAATGATACAAAAAGAGTTATTGTAGATTTAACACACATTTTAGGACTATAAATATAATATAGATACTATTATGCAGTTTCTGTATGTGATATTGTGAATTACACTTCATCACCGTCATCTTCAATATTATTACAATGGGGTAGATTTTGGAAAAACTCTCTAGCCTCCAGGCTTGTCAAAAATCTTGTCAATTCCTACAAAAAACAACATTTTTAGGATCGCATTAAAACACACAAGCTTACATACTTACACACTCATAAAACATTCATGTAACATTTAGCATACAAATCCAGTATACAACATTTTATAATTTTATTAATATTATTTTTTAAATGTTTGTTTAGCCTAGCCCTAGTATTACTAATTTATGTTTGATATTTTTATGCTCTAAAAAAAAAAAAAAACACCTGTCCAATTAGTTATTAGTTTAATTTTACGCAAAAAATATTACCTGCAAATCTTTCCACTTAGCCTCCGGCAGTGGAAGCTGCATGTCGTAGGCAGATTCTGGTAGAAAAAACTGTCCATCAGGCAAGGCTTGTTGTCTTCTTTTCTCAGCTTGAAGTACAACTGACGATTCCCAACTGCCGTTGAATGTTGGCCTATGGCTTATTGTTCTACGATGTTCAGCTGTAATTTCTAGTTCTTTAATTGGGCGCGTTTGTACAGCAAGTTTACCTTTATAGACTTCACTTTGTTTGAAAAATGTTGTCCAGTCTCTGAATAGATCTTGCTCGCACTGAATCACTTGAAATGGACTTGGCTTCACTCTAGCATGTCTGATTATGTTATACAGATCCTGTGGTGTCTCAGAAACTTGATTTTTAGGGATTAAGGTCATGTTCCGGTCACATTCAAGGTATGAATGCCCTCTCTCAGGAAATGTAACTTTTACGGTCTCTAATCTCTTCATAAAGTGAACAGCATAGTGGAGGTATTTAAAAACTGTCGCATTCTTGTTTTGTCCGGCACAAGAATCGCAGAAAATGTGAAGTTTCTGGACATCTGGGGATAGGTGTTCAAGAATAAAATTATTCAGCATGGACGCTACGTCGTTTGCTCCCCTCTTAGCAATTGTCTGGTCATAAACATAGAAGTATGAGTCCCCGGTTGAAAGTACATGGATGTTAAATAAGTGTATTGTTAACTGAATCTTATAGTACACTGTATTGGTAGCAATATTTGGTACGCATAGGTTTTTCTGGTAATCAATAGTGATTGCTTCTTCTTGAGCTGTTTTTGAACATCTTATTCGTGTTATTTTTTTTCTTTCGTAAAACACTGATGCCTTTCTTTTATGTAATTCAAGTTCTTGTTTTAATTTTTTTACCTCTGCATCACGGTCATTGTTTTCACAACTAGATTTATTTAGTATTTCTAATTTTGCATTCAGTTCATCGCAATGGCTACAGGTATCAGACCTCGGGAACCCAAATGAGATATTGTAGTTGGTTTCAAAAATCTTGCAGTAGGTGTCGTAAGATACTGGATTATTTGGGTTTTTAGTTTTATACATTTCATGAAGTTTTTTTATGTTCAATTCATCTGGCAAATAAATTTTGTCACTTTTCTTTAGCGAGTAGTGAGATTTCCTACCCTTTAAAGACTGAATATGTTCATGAATTTTAGTAGTAGTTTCTTCAGTTACACCGTGAGGCCTGTTCTTGTGTTTACCTCGTTTGTCAGGCAATACTTTCCCAAACGTTGTTAACTGTTCTTGAATTGTCTGTAGTCGTCTAGGTGTTAGTCCATGAATAGCTATAAAACCTCTGTAACATACAGGAACTTCAACCATAGCATCAAGACGCTTCACCCTGACTTTATAAGAATATGAATAAGAATGTAATGCAGCATCCGGCAAATCTGGCCTATTATTCCTGCGTTTAACCAAATGACACTGAATTCATCCACCCAAATAGAGATTTTGACAATCACGGTCCTTTAACCTATTGAAATCGGAAACAATCACCTTTCGTTCATCATCAGTTGTATTTGTAAAACAGGCAAATCTTTTACAATTACAGTTCTCACCAGTCTCGTAAGTATGATTTCTCAACTGTTTACTAGCGTCAGTAATTCGTCCAAAGCTCTGTCTTTTCTTTGCTTTTCCCTTGTCAGGAACAGCTTTTTCCGCACAATCCATTTTCACTTTTGGCACTTTCAACTACACTTTCAATGATTAATCAACCAATTACACTCAAAACACAAGTACACACAACAAACTAACCTAAGAATTAAGAA
>JAGFPH010001226.1:199889-213324 GCA_018207615.1 Philaenus spumarius | reverse complement strand
ATGACCTCAAAAGTGACACATACTTGAAGATGGGATAACGGTCTCGAAACGAGTCGTAAATAGTATAAACTTAAGTCATACGACGGATTAAATATGTTTAAATAATTTTGTTTTATTCTTATTATGCTTAAATAATGTTGTTTTTTCTGTTACAGTATTTTCGCTAAAAGAACTCTCTGCTTTTGAAGAGCAGCTGACTGTAAGTAGATTTATTCTATTTCTGTTTTCAATCAAAACTCGACGTTTGTGACAAAAACATTTCCTGCCGTCACTCATTAATTTTGTCTTGAAAGAATAAGTTTCAAAATAACCTAGATTCCATTCTCCTTGACGATGATGTAATTACGCTTTGGTTTATTTCTTGTCGAATGTCGTAGCAATGCTGTCTGATAGCGATTAGCTCGTTGCTCAATAGATACGTTAAAGTTCAAATGTTTGTACCGTATTGCCTACATGTGTAGGTAAGTTTTACGTTTGGAATTGATTTAAAATATTTCTAACTATGGCGTAAATCAAATGATGGTTTCCTTTGTATTTACTAACCAATAGATATAACCAACCTATCCATATTAAAAGTGTAAAAGTATAAGAAGTGTAAATGTGTAGAAGTGTCAATCGTACACGATTGACTAGTACGGCAAGGGTTCCGCAACGACAGCCATCCCAAAAGTTTTAGAAACTTAATAACATTAATCACAGATGACATAAAAACTTCTGCCACAGATATTTTAAAGTCGCTGATATTCTCATATCTAACAGTCACGCAAGGCACCACACATACAAGTGATGGCCAAAGTAGCTGTAATACTCGAAAACCCTCGTGAGGTAAAACTGGCTTTAACAGTAACTGTCTTCTCAGTACTTTGATACATGATGTCCAACCGAAGTTTTAAAGTTTGTATATGCAAAACATTGGTGCGTGGTTGAATTAACTCCACAAAATACACTCTTATAAAGTAATTACAAATCATAGTAGGCTACGAAATAAATGATTATTAGCGAATTTCTATTGGATAAAATCAAAAGTCTCATAAAATATCGTGTCCGCGTCTATAAGATATTCAAGGTCAAAGGTCACAAAAATCAGTTTATCGCAAATATCTCGCTTCCCGTAAATAAGATAGATTAAAATATACTTAAATTATTTCACTTAACAATGTTTTATTTACATGAAGTAGGTAAGTATTATTAAATGAATATATATATTCAATAAATGAAAAATATTAATAAATATTATGTATTAATTATAAAAAATGCTTATTAATAACTAGCTGACCCGGCAATGCTTTGCTATTGCTTAATTTGAAACTTTGAAAGCCTGTAATTCGTATCCCTGAGGGCCGATGTAAATTATAATGGGATTCTGCTCATTGCTTGATTTACCTAACCTAAAATTATATTCATTTTTTGATCCAAATCAGTTGTTGATCAAAATCAGCTGTTGATCAAAATCAGCTGTTTTAAGCTTTTCATATGAACAGCTGTTTTTTGTGCCCCTGATAAAATCAAAAGAAATCTTTCTCTTCTTCCTTAAGATTGACCTTCCATAAGATTAACATTGAAACTTTGAGAGCCACTGGGGCGTAGCCCTAATGTCCTAGGACTTCGGTAAATGGCCTAAAACCTTCCCAGGGTTAACCTGTGTTACTATGCAAAATTTCAAAGCAATCGGATGGACGGTTTGGTAACGCATAAAGGACAAACATACAAACAGACGGACATACATTGAATTTTATATATATAGAAGATAATTATTATGGATTTTTTTAAAGATTTGTTAACTTTATACTACGTTTTATTTACTGGGACTCACGGATGACCTTGAATTATATTATGTTTGTTTAAGTTCTGCGCGTTCTCCTCGCTCTATCTCAAAAACGTTTAACCGTATAAAAAAATGTTTTAAACAGAATTTGTAGAGAATTTTATGCTCTAAAATTTTTAGAATAGATGCAAATTGCATTGAAATCACAGGAAGCGAGATATTTGCGATAAACTGATTTTTGTGAAATTTGACCTTGAATATCTTAAAACGCGGACACGAGATTTTATAAGACTTTTGAGACAACTTTTAGAATGCTGAAATAAAGGTTTATACGCGTTTACAGCTTATTATCTCTCATTCCAAGGTTGACACTCTTTTTTGGCTTAGTGAATGGAATAGGATGCAAATGACTGCGAGCGAAGCAAAGCGGTAAAAAATCCGAGGCCACAAGGTCGAGGTGCAAACTCACAAATCGATGCGAGCGGAACGAAGAGCGAAGAAGCGCTTGAGCCGGGGTTGAAGGCTGAGTTAAAAACAAATTCTATTTGAAAATGTATAATGGATTTCACCCAACCTATAGATTAAAATACGTTGGCCAAGTGCCTTAGTACAAATTTAAAAACAATATTAGGAATGTATTGCATATTAGGAATATGTATGAACGATATTTTAAACAACTGAAGACCAATCTTCACGAAACGTCGTGTGTAATTTTAAAATATCGTCCAGAGTACTGTGTGTGTTTTTGTATATGTGTTGTGCGTGTTATTGTTTTGACGTGGAATACATTCTTAATATTGTTTTTAAATTATTTGTACTAATTCACTTGGACAACGTAGTTTAATCTATAAGTTGGGTGAAATCCATTATACACTTTTAAATATCATATAGCCTACCCCACCTATAATGTCTTTCAAGATAAACAAACAAATTCTAGTAATATATTTCGTACACGCGTAGGCAGCTATTCAACTCATTCGTGAGAAGACATATTTCAAAAACAGTTGGTAGAAACCCTAAAGACACACACTTAATTTTGAAAATTCGCTCAACTCCCGTCAGAGGTTCAGCTGCGTGGTCCAGTTATTATTGTTTTAATATACCTTATATTCAATTTATTTAAGGTATCGCGATGAAACGACATAATAAAGCATAGCGTGCTCACAAAGAGTGTTTAATTTTGTCGTTTCGCACAAATTTCTAATTATTGAACTAGCAATTCCAGTCCCGCAAACACTGTATTTAAAAAAAAAAATATGAGAAGTGAGCATTTCGTAGAACGACTTAAATTTTTAAGGGTGCTGCTGTTATATCCAGAGTAGTCAGTCTGAGTTAAGTGTCTATTCTTTATTTGTAAAACAATGAATGTCGTAATAAAAACAAAGTCGGCGTATATCGTCCAAAGTCAAATTGACACATATTTATTGGTACATAAAGAGAACATTATATAGCTGACCCGTACCCGTACAACGCAGGACTCCTAGTAGTGGCTCGTATTTCATTTTAATTGGCCCTTGTAATGATGTCCGTGCTTGCTAAATTTATGTCTGACAATCAGTTTAATGATCACACGCGCTACCTACATACTTGCTGTTTTTTCTTCGTTTATTTAATATTTTGTTTTCGAAAATTAATAAGTTGTATTGCAATGTAAAAATAATAAGTTGTAGAAAAATTGTCGTTATACTTTGCCAAAAGCGTTTGGTGATGAGGGAACAGTTCAAATGTTTACTATTAAAGAATTTTTATCATTTTGGAATTTTTATTTTTCTCCCTTTAGAAACGCGTTTTCTTTCTTGAAAATTGTTTTTAACTCGATTCGGAAAAACCAATTCAACTTTGTTTTCCACTGTAACAAGATTCCGTTTGGCTATATGGGAACCCCTTTAAACACCTTTCGTTGTATTCTTAAAATCATCGGTCAACTCGATTTTATTTTGGTAAGTAAAGATGATTTAAAATTGGAAGAATCGTAATTTTGCTTTACACTCTAGTCCTGAACATCACACTCCCCACTAGATAGATGAACTCAACTTTGCTTTAACCAAAAATTAAATTTTCCTTTCCTATAGATCTGACTCAGCTGATCTTCTTAGTTTTAAGCTAGCCAACTCTGCTTTCTCTAGAAACCGTTTTAGTTTATCTTTCATCTGCATATTTCTTAAGGAAAAGGTAAATATAACACACAGAATCACTCCTTGCAGTATTCCCCTTATCATTTGACTACCTGTATAAAATTCTATAAAAAAATTATAAAATATTTTTGAGTCCATCGAACGAATACGTTTTTGTTGTATTACCAGAGAAATGAATGTTTTATAAGGGGTTTAATTTTAATGTATCACAAGCCTATTGTGTGCATTACAAATTGTCAAACATTGGATGGTAGGAGTTTGGTTGGAGGTATTTTTTGCATGGAGGTAGTTTGGATGGATAACTGTCCCTAGAACGGATTCTGGAAACCTCTTTCCGTCTTTTAAGTAATATAAAACTACTAGCTGACCCGTACGGCGTTGCCCGTTTTGGTTGGTATTTTCAGTCTTTTTAACGTAATTGTATTCTTTTTAAGTGTTCAGTCAGTCAGTGGTATTTGGCTTTTATATATATAGATCTTAAATAATAAAAGCACTATTGTCATAATCATAAAAGATCTGAAATTATGATTTTAGTCAATTTGATCCCCCCAAACCCCTCCTAAAATTTTGAAATTTTTCATACCCTTTCTTATTGAGCACCTATGGCCCTAGAGGAAGTTACTTAAAAAATTTCATTCCAATCTGTTCGGTAATTTTGGATAAATCGTGATTTAGTAAATTTTAGCCACCAAACCCCCCCTAAAATTTCCAATTTTTTAAAATCCTTTTTTAGTGAACACTTATGGCGCTAGAGGAAGCTACATACCAAATTTCATTCCAATCCGTTCGGAAATTTTGAAGAAATCGTTTTTTAATAACTTTGATCCCCAAACCCCCCCCCCTAAAATTTCGAATTTTTTCAAACCCTTTCTTAGTGAGCACCTATGGCCCTAGGGAAGCTACATACCAAATTTAATTTCAATCCGTTCGGTAGTTTTTGAGAAATTGTGATGAGTGAGTGAGTGGTATTTCGCTTTTATATAGGTAACAATAACTTACAAAATCGCATTTTGAGCGTAGTTAATGAATGCGTTTTCTGATTTTTATTTTTTTTTTTTTTTTAGTACAGAAATTCATGATTTTTAATGGGTTTTAATTTGGTGGCATCACAAGCCATGAGTATTAGTTGAGATGGGGCTGGTAGGAGAGGGAGGTTGTTTGGAGGGGAAGGTTGGTTTCGGATTTTGTAATTATTTTGTCTAAGCTTCCTCCTGAATGTCAATAACTCCGAGATTTTGCACCGTCTAACTATCATTTCGTCTTTTAAATAATAGAGGAAGTAAGTTTTAAAAATCACCCTTTATGTTTCAACTAAAAAATACTTTATTTACAATTTCTATATTGAGAATAGTTTATACAAAATGATAGTTTCTATTTTACGTGAAATGAATTTGAATTAAAGTAGCCTAATTTTGTTTAAATAGTTTTAACATTATGTTACTCTAATAATTAATTACCTTCGATTGATTTAGTTAACCTTAGATACGTTCCAACTTTAAAAAATTTGTAGTGTTTCTAAAGTTAGGTTTTGAATCATCTGTCAACATCAATTCTTCAGATAAAATGCATGCACAACTTGAGCAATAATGTTGATACTCTTTCGCTTGAATATGTCGTGTTTACACTTTTAAATCCAGGTTACAGTTCGTTAAAAATTTCTTATAAATATAACACAATATTTAGCGGCTCTTTTGAGAATTTGAACTTGTCTATTGATCCGCGAAATTTATATCCTTAATTTGATGTCTGTGATATTTTGCACATCTCTATGCATACCCCAACATAAAACTATATTTTTGCGAATAAAGAAACAATTATGATGTCATAATAGTAATATATTTATATGTGTAAAGTACTCGTATATAAATTATCATTTAATATACTTTTCAAAAATTAAGAATCTTCAAACCCACAAAGAGATGATTGTGTAGTTCGGTTTGACTTAAGATATAGAAGGGATGAATTAGGGTTGCAGAACGGACCGAGGGTGTGAGTGTAAACACTAGGCCTAGATGGGATGAGTAGCTGATGTTATGTAGTATAGGCGTAGTGATGTTGTTGATTCGTTAACTTCTGAAAAGATAATTACACAAAGTAAATGTTAAAACTCTTCGTTGTACATATTTACTTACAGTGTTTGCCGCAAACAAAAGACGAAGCGTCAATTGTCATTGTATACAGTGAGAGAGTTTCGCCTAACTCGCCTAGTCTCAGTATAACCTAAACCTAACATATGATTATGTGATTATTTTAAGACTTTCTTTCTTCGTGAGAAATGTGTGTTGACTGAGTTTCCTTTAATTTGTCCCTTTATTATAATTTACTAGTAAACTCCCGTTAAAAATCACAGGCAGATTGGATACGCATCAGAAATATATAATTTGTTTCCTACAGCTACTAAATACAGTGAGTTTTTGCGCACTCACACCTGTTCGCAAACTAAACTACATGTGTTCAGCATCAAGTAATTATACCTCTTTGTTTTACTTTACCGCATTACGGGCGGTGTACTTTAGCCTACATCAGCTGTTTACTTTGCACCCTGAAAATGTTGTTTGTTGTGGAACTAACCTCTGTAAACACGTTTTTTTAGTAAAACAGATCTTTTTTAAAACTAAATCACTAATTTAAAATGTTTCTGTAGGACAAATGTTGTGTGTATTATGGGCGCAAAGTTTATTCACATTGTTAGTAACCCTCAACAAACTTAAACGCCTGAGGCGCAGACGAATGTTTATTTCGTGAGACAAACTCAACCTTGCATCCTACATAATAACAAATAACTATTAAAAACAACAAACTGTATGTAGACCTACCCAATTATGCTGAGGGGATTTTTAACTCGGTAAATGTGTACAATTATAAGGATTATTTAGATATGATTTTATAAAAGAAAACAATTTATCTTTTAATTATTCTTTATTTCATATTGATAGATCAAATGATTTAGAAGTTATTAATATTATAATGAAGAAATTAATAATTGAATATGTTTATATGTTATCCTAAGATGTACGAAAGTTTCCGAAGTTAAATGAATGGGTATTTCTTTTTAACTTTGTATAAAGTAATATATTGAAGATAAATGGTTGTATTTATTTATATTCATTTCGTAACCTCAAATCAAATCTTATAACCTACTATAGCCTACATTAGTTACATAACTCATATTTAAAAAGTCAACTTCACAAGACATTAAATTATTGATGGAATTTGTAAACATAACCCCAAATAATAATCTAGGCTAGGTTTTGTTTAAGTATTACAGTTGATGGGTCAAATCAGCTGTTATATTGTTACTCACGTACACTCGCTTTTATAGGAATTAATTACGCTCCGCGTATGAAATTTAACCTTGGGTCTGTTTTAGAAACAGCTGCGATAGTAAAACCTAATATTTTTCATGCATCGTCAAACTTTTACTGAAAATGTTTAGTATAAGCTACAATTACCTAATCTGAACTAGCTTAAAACCCTTTTCTTGGCACTGTGTCTTTTTGGATACATCTAATACCAAAATATGTAATTTATATTTGTGTTCAGTTTCTTATATATTTTTTTACTCGGTGCATATCTTTAGATACTTGACTATATGGCAGAAGCTTTATACGAAGTCTTTGAAAAAGGGGAACGTGTCAGCAGCTTTTTTATTGTGTAGTTATTCAAACCGTTGCCTAGCAACTTCTTTAAATTTGAGTAGTATTTAGAAAGTTTAGGTTAATCCATAAGGATTTTTTCAATAAAACACAGTTTTGAGATTGTATGTAGACATCCAAATCTTATTTTGTATGTATAATATAATTTTTATGACCTAAAGTTACAATGTATCTAAAAATACACAATGCCATATTGTTAGTAAACCACAGTTAAAAACTTAAGTATCCTGTTGTTTACATTTCCAAGTAAACAGTATTACTGTAAATTGCTAAAAATCACTGTATTTATTTGTATACACTCTCAATTTGAACAGTGTTTCTAAACACAGTTTCTAGAGTTTGTTCTTTCTGCCAGTACAAGTTTGGTAAAATAGAATAACTTATTTTTTTTTTGTCATGAGGTCAAGTTTGTATAGCTTTGTGCAAGTCAATTGCTATAAAGTAAGAAGTTGAAGTAAAAAGTTATTTTGGAATTAATTATAAGAAGATAATAAATACAAATAATTAAATTCCTACTGTCAGTTTTTGTGTGCATTTTCTTATATTTATTGTATATAAAAAACACTATGAACAAACAGTGTTTAGTTCTTTAAGCTCTTTGAAATGTTTTAGTTTACTCTTGGCAATGTATCCTTTTAGAAACAGTGTAAAACTAATGTCAAGTTCAGAGTATTTGGCGGTGTATCCAAAAAAATACACTTCTTTTTCCACAATTTTTAGCATTTAAAAATTAAAATATATTTTTTATACATTTTTTCTATTAATCAGGAGGCATACAAGAAACAAAAAAAAATGAATATTTTGCGAATTTATAAATATTGTTTGTTTGCCCAGAAAAGTGTTAAGTGAATTTGATTCTAAAAAATCGTGTAATGTCAAAGGCATTTCATCTACAAAGTCTACATCATTATTTATACAGGGTGATTCAGGAAGAAACGGAAAAACTTTCAGGTCGTGTTCTACTAGTGAAAACAAATCATCAAAATGTTTTGTAAACATAGGTACGGAAATGCTTCGTTTTCCAGTTATCCACAATTTTTTTACAAAATATTTAATATTTCTATATTATGTAGGAAATGTATTGAACGTAAACTTTAGATAACTCTTTGGTATGACATCTTTTAACCATGTACAAAAACGAAAACTTTTTCTATATATTTTTAAAATGGCAGCCGTTTAAAATTTTAGTGTAAACTATCTAAAAAAACACTAACTTAACAAATGCCCTTTTTTATGACAGACAACGGTTTTTGTATTATTTCTGTGTGTAACTTTAAAGATAAACAATTTATTGGGTAAAAACAAAAAAATGTTACATCTTGGTAGTAGTCCATAATATATTTAATGTATTTGGTTGTTTTGTTTTTTAAAATGGTTTTATAGCTTAGGCTGAACTCATTATTTTTGTACAAACAACGCCCCAATAATTGGGTTTTTAAGCTGTTGTGGTTGCTTTTGCATTAACCTATGTATTTTTGTTTCGTTGTAATAAATCTGATTCTGATAAATCTCAATTTGAATCTGGTCTTTTACTTGAATCTAAAAGCACAATCGATATAACCTCGATTCTTTTGTAAATATTCCTCCCTGAAAGGTTTACAGTACGTGCATCGGAAAACATTATTACCAACTCTGCCTAGCAAAACTTCCCGAACACATTCATTTCCGTCCAATAATTCCCATTTGCATAAACGATTGCATAATAGATTCCTTTCATAAATACCACCAAAGGAGTTATTTCCTCGACGCCCTTAACTTCCTGTAAATTCGAGGACAATAGGCAATAACTAACCTAAGATTTCCAAAGATACCCTCTGCCTACGTGATGAGCGTCCAGAGTGCCCATTAACAACCATTTAGGCAAGCCTGCTACAAGTACATTCAATTCGGTATTTTGCCCATACAAGCGTACTTAAATTAATGCACTAGTTTTAATATCGCCATTGCGTTATGAAATTCCTTAACTTTTGATTGTAATTTGGTCTAAGGAATGTCGGGTCATTTTACGTTGTATATGAAATGTACGTTCAGCATTAAAATGTACTTAAATGATGTAACGTGAATATCAGCTTTTAGTGGATTTTAAAGGAAATTTTAACCGCATAATGTGGCTAGACGGCTCGATGTAATACTGCAAGGACAGTTCATTGTATTGATTCTTTCTATGACTTTAGGTGCCGTTATCATTGTAATCGAAATGTTGTTTAAATTTATCTGTATTTTATTTAAAGTTACAGATAATTGTTGAAGAAAACCACTCATTGGATATTATCGACGTTTTTAGTAGACAAAAATCTACAGCGGTCTCCAGGTTCGATTCCATTTTCTTTGCCTTAAAAATTAAATTGTTTGTCCTACATAACTCTGTATATTACTAATAGTTATGAATAGAAAAATTTCAACTCTGAAATTTTACAAAATACAAATTTGTAGTTTCCTTTATAAATAAAATAAGACGGAGAAATTCTATTTTGCCTGAGAGTCTATAATAACCCTGCTTAAAGCACAACATGTTAAAATTGTTTTATATATTTTGTATGAGAACATGAAGAACGTATTTGGCATCTTTCAAAGTTACTTGGATGAACACGATTCTCTCTCCGTCGACTTATGCAAAACTTAAAAGCTGTGCCTAGCAAACAAATATATTTCAACAGCTCTATATTCGGTTTGTTTTTCCCTCCTTTACATGAAGGATAAAAGGACAAACCATTAGTTCTTCCCCAAGGATAAGAGGGCAGAAAAAGTTTATATTTCAAATTCTGTGACGTTCGTACATGTATGTTTCAGATTATTCAAAATATACTTAAAATAAGTTAAATATCAAAACCTATGATTTGTACAAGTCATTTAATGTTTAGGTAACAACTAATGCCCCTAATTATAACCATACAAATAAAAAATAACTAAATTGTTTAATAAACCCGTTCCTAAATACTATTTATTTACTAAACAGATGTGCCAAACCACGACCACATCACCGTAATATAATGAATTCATCGCGTTCTGACAACATTCCAAGCGAGTTAGCTAGTAAACGCTCGAATAAAAATGTATTCATTATCCTCGAACGTAAGTCAATCGCGAACGTAAGGACGTCTGTCTTTTTTGTCGGACAACTTTATAATTAATATTTATGTTGCATTGTTGCGTGGGGACAGACGCCATTGTAACGATCTAGGTAGGGTCTGGCAAGTCAAACGGTAATGTTCACTAATTCGCGCGAGGGTGGAACTTTTGTAGTTCAGTGTACTACAGTATGTTTTCTTACTAAAAAACATGCAGTTAGAAATCCAGACCAGCTGTAGTGGGAGGAAATATAGTTGGTTTGTTTATAGTAGGCGGCTTTAGTGTGATACTAAAGTATGTTCGTTTACAGAGGGCGGTTGTATTGTGACACTTCCAGTACGGAAAACCGGGTAACCTGTATCCGCCACGAAAAGTCCCCAGCGGAGCGGGAAAGAAAGCCGAAGTCGAAGGGACCTTACTAAAGTATGTTCGTTTAGAGAGGGCGGTTGTATTGTGACACTTCCAGTACGGAATACCGGGTAACCTGTATCCGCCACGAAAAGTCCCCAGCGGAGCGGGAAAGAAAGCCGAAGTCGAAGGGACCTTACTACAGTATGTTCGTATAGAGATGGCGGTTGGATTGTGACACTTCCAGTACGGAATACCGGGTAACCTGTATCCGCCACGAAAAGTCCCCAGCGGAGCGGGAAAGAAAGCCGAAGTCGAAGGGACCTTACTACAGTATGTTCGTATAGAAGTTGAGTTTATCTAGACCAGCTGAATGGCGATTCTAAACGAATTGATACATGAATAATAATGTTTTAATACATTTTTCAACTGCAATTTGGACTGAGATATAGCTAAATTAAAATCAGGTCTTGAAGAACACCCTTGCCTTTGTATTTTACATTCCACGTACGTTATGCAACACGTTTCCGACTTACGACATGCTTTTGTGTATTTTTATAGAACAATAACTGTTTTTTTCTGAGATTTCAAAATTCTTTTAATAGTATAATATACGTCTTTACACAACAAAATTAGTCACGTAGTGAATTGAAAACTGCGCGAATACAAAAATCTGCAAAATACTGAACGCATGAATACAGGTAATTTACTCCTTTCTAAGCTAATGTGGGAAAATAAAGCTTGTTAATTTCTTGTCTTTGCAGAGATAAGACCTGAGTTTGACTCGGAGTTGATCCTTTGCCCAATGGCATTGTAGGGATATGGCGCTCGTCCAATTCTTGTCCTTAACATCTGCCAGTCCGATCCTCTCTCTCTCTAGCTCTACCTGGTGCTGGATTTATACCTTTCAAAATGAAATTTATGGGAAACCCTTTTTCATTGCAATCAAATGTTCATGACAAGTTGCATTTTCGTGGCCAATATTGTTTTATTGCCAGCTGATGTGACTAAATAAAATATACTTTACTGAACGGCTTCTGGACTTGTAAACTAGATACGTGACCAACTGTATGAACTATGTTTGTTAATATAATTGCCGTATCTAGGTTTCCCTCGAGTAAATAGGGTTTGCAAGATTACAAAATAATTTGGTACAACCTATTAGCACCAAAAATCAATAAAAGTGATAGTACCAAATATTTTGCTATCCCTGATGCAACAGTGACATTACGTAGCCGCCGGTACGCTTAGCTCTTTAGATTAACACAACATTAAGATATAATTTAACTGATCTGCCAATAGTCCTTTCAAAACGCAATGGTGGTGGGGGGGGGGGGTGTTGTTCAATAAATGCTACGAATAGCGACTACTTTTATTATACATTATTGGTTACTGTTTCCGAAAACCGGGGTCCCAAAACCCCAACGTTTTGGCGACACCCATAAAAATGAAAAACAATACCAATTTTAGGATATATTTTTGCAATAATCTAACAGTTTTGAAAAACGTAATTAAACGCCCTTTTTTTAATAATAATTTGTATTTTTAATAAGATGATATTAGATTGAGCCAAAATTTGTTGTTAGTGTTAATCAAAGGGGTAAAAACCTGCGTAGAAAAATGGATGATAAAGCTTCTTTATTACTTTTTACAGTATGTTTTAAATAAACAGTTATTGTGCACCTAAAAGTTATAATATTTGTATCCCTTAAAAAATAAAAACTACCAGCGACCTACCAAATTTAGGGGTTAAAAAAAAACAGCAAAATTTAAGTGTACTGAAAAAACGCCTTTGGATATACATTTATCGCATTTTATTTTAATTTACACCTAATTGGTATTCAAAAATATCGCAAATTATTTTCACCCGTTTTAGGTATACAACATCCGTTAAAATGTCATAAAATGAAAAAAGGTACTTAAAATTTTTGGTTTACATTTTGATATTTTTCAAAATATAAATTCCATTTATTTCCTCCCACCACATCAACTCAAAAATGTGTAATGAACTCTTATGGATTGTAGTGATTTAAATTAAAGCATTTTAAAAATCCATAAAGTTCTGTTGAAAGAAAATAAAAATCGCAATACGCTTTAAAATTATGAGTAAAAGTGGGATGATGAAAATTTTTGTTAAGTACCTACACAATGTTTTGAAATTAAACCTTTCGTTGATTTTTTAGAATATCTTTTCATTTAGTCCAAACGTGCATTTCTAACTAATAACCTAAATATGATATCTTGATCTACTAGAAATAATGTATTAAAGTTTACAAAAGCTGGTATAGTAATTTTATTTTTGAAATTAGGCTCCATTAAAATTAGTTAAAGATTAAGTCAGATTTCCAACTTAAAAAATAACATTTGTGAGCGTAGACATGGAATGCGTAGTCCGATTTGCTTATCACATATGTTCTTGTTTTTAAAGGTTTTTAACTTGTAGTATCGCCATTACTATGTTT